>BOPN01003499.1:49036-54036 GCA_017312705.2 Penaeus japonicus | reverse complement strand
CACAAACATACACCCACAGATTTAGCCATAAATACACATTCACACATACAGACGTATGATATTACACATCAAACAATATACTTGGATCCAATTCCCCCTCTGTACATCCGTCTCTTACGTCCAATTCCCTCTTTGGCTGGCTAGAGAGGGTAACAGTATATGTATCTTTTCGACAGTTTTTCATCATTATCTGTCTGTCTATCTATCCTCTCTCTCTCTCTCTCTCTCTCTCTCTCTCTCTCTCTCTCTCTCTCTCTCTCTCTCTCTCTCTCTCCTCTATATATATATATATATATATATATATATATATATATATATATATATATATATATATTATATATATATATATACATATATATATATATATATATATATATATATATATATATATATATATATATATATGTATATACATATATATATATATATATATATATATATATATATATATATATATATATATATATATATATATATTATATATATACACACATCTTTCGTCTTCCTTTCTTTCGTTTTATCTCTCTTCCTTTCATTCCTTCTTCTTTTTTCTTTCTTTCTTCTTTCTCTTTCTAGAACAACTTATTCAATTCAACTCCACATTCGATAATGCACTCCGTTTGCTTCTTAGCAATATACTTAATAATTATATAATTTTCATTATGTTTTTGAGATCATACAAGCACACTCACAGACATAGATTTCGGATATATATCATAATTCATAATTCATAGTTCATAATTATTATTATTATTATCATTTTTTTTTTCTTAACAACCACTTTCACTCACATATATTCCGGATATATATCTAAAAAGTTCATAAATATATATATATATATATTTTTTTTTTTCTAAACAACCACTTTCACTTTTTTACTTTTAATTTATGCAAAATGAAAATGATGATGATAAAAGTAATAGGAATATCTATGCTGGTGATCGTGGTTATAAAAGATAAAATTGAAAATGATGAGGGTGATGATAACAACATAGTAAGAAGTATGAAAATTATATAGATAATAATGATAATGATGATAATGACAAGCATAATAATGATAAAGATGATAGTAGTCATGACAATAATGATAAATGTAATGATAATAACTATGATAATAACAACAATGATAATAATGATGAGGATAACAATAGTAACGATAATTATGATAATGATGATAACAATAATGATGATGATAATAATACTACTATTAGCTAATAATAATGATGATAATTATGATAATGATAATACGAATGATGATAGTAACAACAATGATGATGATAACAATAATAATGATAATATTGATAAAAATTATAACTATGATAACAAAGATAATAATAATGATAATTATGATGGTAATAGCAATTACGATAATAATAATGATAGTAATAATAACAATAATAATATCAATAATAATGACAATGCTAATAATAACAATAATGGTATGAAAATAATGATGATAACAATAATAATAATGATAACAATAATGATAATAGTGATAAAAATAATAAAGGTAAGAAAGGGTTTATCATGACACAAAAGGCATGACACTTATGACAATGATGATAATGATACTAATAATAATAATAGTAATGATAATGATCATGATGATGATAATAATCATAACAATAATAAGGATAATAATACTAATAATGATAACAATAATGATAACAATAATAACAAAAATGATAATGGTGATAATGATAACAATAACAAAAGATACAAATGAGACTGAATACGCCCACAATACAGGATACACAAAGCGATGTTTTGAAATAAATAACATCCCAATGTGAATGACGTCAATCTGATGAAAATATGCTATCGAAGCTGTAACAGGATGTAGAATCTTACAGTAGGTTATTCATTCTCACTCATATCAATATTCTTAACTCAGTGTTCCTTGTAATACGTATCTCTCTCTCTCTCTCTCCGTCTGTATGTCTCTCTGTCTCTCTCTGTCTGCTTGTTTCTGTCTCGCTCTCTCTCCCTCTCTCACTCTTTCTCTCTCTCTGTCTGTCTCTCTCTGTCTGCTTGTCTTTGTCTCGCTCTCTCTCTCTCTCTCTCTCTCTCTCTCTCTCTCTCTGTCTGCTTGTCTCTGTCTCGCTCTCTCTCTCTCTCTCTCTCTCTCTCTCTGTCTCTCTCTCTCTCTCTCTCTCTCTCTCTCTCTCTCTCTCTCTCTCTCTCTCTCTCTCTCCGTCCATAATGTTATCGAGAGCTACACCCAATATTCCAAAGGCCAGCTCGATGATCCCCTTGGGAAATATATCCTGTGCACCATTTTAAGGCTTCTGGGTGGAATATGTCAGGACGGAAGGACGCGAGAGGCTGTACCTATGTAGAAGTGCTAGGGGATTGACGACCTTGTGGATTGGTTGAGGTGTAGCTTCTTCTTGATTCGAGACACTAGGAGAGATCTGTTGCGTTTGTGTTTTTTTTTTTTTTTTTGATCGTTATCTTTTTGTTTGTCTGTCTGATTCATTCTTGTTTGTATCTATCTCTACGTCTGTTTTTTTGTTGTTGTTGTTGTTGTGTGTGGCTACTTGTTTGTCTATCTGTTCTCTCTCTCGTTCTCTCTCTCTCTCTCTCTCTCTCTCTTTCTCTTTCTCTTTCTCTTTCTCTTTCTCTCTCTCTCTCTCTCTCTCTCTCTCTCTCTCTCTCTCTCTCTCTTTCTCTCTCTCTCTCTCTCTCTCTCTCTCTCTCTCTCTCTCTCTATCTCTCTCTCTTTCTCGTTTCCTCACACTCTCTCTCCATCTCTTCCCACATGTCTCTCACCGCGTCTTTCCCTCCGTCGCCTCTCTCTCTCTCTCTCTCTCTCTCTCTCTCTCTCTCTCTCTCTTTCTCTCTCTCTCCCTCCCTCCCTCCCTCTCTCTCTCTCTCTCAACTCCCACCCTTTCAGCTCAGCCTTCCCTCGCCACCATTAGCCCCTTCAAAGTACCTGGGGATACATTGGAAAGTAAGTAAATGGCTCAGCTCATAATCCCCAGTCGCGGGGGAGAGCGAGCACGGACGGACGGACGGATGGACGGACAAACACCAGCCGCTCTTCGATAAGGAAGCCTTCTTACCCTGCCCGAAGCGAAGCACGGAAGCGGAAAGAAGCGGCGAAGGGGGCGACTCAATTATTAGAACACCAGAAACGCACATAAAAGAAAAGAAGAAGAAAAAAAATTACAAGCTATTCTTTCTCTACATCTGGCGTTGGTTCTGGCGCAGGGCATGTAAGATGGCGGGAAGGCGATGTGAGAAATATAACGACCCCCCCCCCCCAAAAAAAAATAATAATAATAATAAATAAATAAATAAAAGAAAAATAATAATAACAATAAATGAATAAATAAAATAAATGCAAGACGTACCAATAACCGCCCTTCCTCACAATCAACATCCGACGTAGGCACAGGCGTGGGAGGACGTCGACGTGCGTAAGGTCTGGCTACCTGAAGGCCACTGAAACTCCACGACCAACAGAACCCCGGTTTGTGACCTACTGAAAGGGGGACCTGGCAGGGGGGGGTCCCATTCAGCAGGGGAGGGAAGAGGGGAAGAAGGGAAGGGGGGAAGGGGGGGGGAGAAATATGGGATATATGGGGAGCTGAGAGGAAAACACGAGGAGGCAATGGTTAAGTGCCTATAGGGGTGGGGTGGGGGTGGGGGGGTCGAGAGGGGAGAGGGGAAAGGGGAGGTAGGTAGGTAGGTAGAAGGGGAGAGGGAGGGGAGGTAGGTAGGTAGGTAGAGAAGGGGAGAGGGAGGGGAGGTAGGTAGGTAGGTAGAAGGGGAGAGGGAGGGGAGGTAGGTAGGTAGGTAGAAGGGGAGAGGGAGGTAGGTAGGTAGGTAGAAGAGGGGAGGGGAGGTAGGTAGGTAGGTAGAAGGGGAGAAGGAGGGTTGTAAAAGCGGAGGTTAATGAAGTGGTTGTGAGTTAGTGCTCACGTGAGGGTCGTGGTTTCCCCTCCCTTTTTCCTCCCTTCTCTTCCCTTTTCCTCTTCCTTCCTTTGATGTGAAAGTGGAAGTCAAATCCCCCATCATTTACTCAAATATATAGAGATAGGCGTATTGATAAGTGCAGATTACGAAAGAGGGGGAGATATATATAAAGAAATAGATGGATAGAGAAACAAAAAAAGAGAGAGAAAGAGGATAAGAGAGAGAGAGAGAGAGAGAGAGAGAGAGAGAGAGAGAGAGAGAGAGAGAGAGAGAGAGAGAGAGAGAGAGAGAGAGAGAGAGAGAGAGAGAGAGAGAGAGAGAGAGAGAGAGAGAGAGAGAGAGAGAGAGAGAGAGAGAGAGAGAGAGAGAGAGAGAGAGAGAGAGAGAAAGAGAGAGAGAGAGAGAGAGAGAAAGAGAAAGAGAAAGAGAGAGAGAAAGAGAAAGAGAGAGAGAGAAAGAGAGAGAGAGAAAGAGAGAAAGAGAAAGAGAATGATAAGAAGAAGAATTAAGTAGGAATATGAGGATAATAGTCAGGACAGAAATCCATATGAAAGGACTAATAACAAGGATTTATATCACTACCAGTCACCCCTATTACCCTACCCCGCTATACCTATTACCTCCTATTCCACCTATTACACATCTTCCTATACCTGCGTTGCGATTATTACAATTACTCCGAACACATTCTCTGAGATATTATATCACTTCCTGATGAATAACCTTTCTGGGTAATTATCGTGCTCCGTTCATTATGCATGTATATTTATCATTTTTCTTATTTATTATTCACTATTTGCATCATGGTTGCAACATGTGAAGAAATATCCGGCAGAAGTCAATGAAATGCAGATCAGGACTTAAGCATAAGCCTTCCTGCAGGTTATCCTCGGCCTTTCCTGGGCGCTGCCGGACGCGTGGTGTGTACACGCCCGCATCACGTCATCATATGCATATTCAGGATGCATACGCTTCTATGTGCTTTTGTGTACAAGCTGGTATGTATGTTTGCAGTCATGTTATTCTTATGTGTATGTATGTATATGTGTGTGTGTGTGTGTATATATATGTGCGTGTGT
>BOPN01003499.1:17500-20000 GCA_017312705.2 Penaeus japonicus | reverse complement strand
TCATTTTGGGTTTCCATAATTATCGTTCTTTTCGTGTCCGTTCGGGCATTTTTACATTTCTCGTAAATAATTTAGTTAATACTTAATGTACTAAATTGCATTAGTCTGTTCCTTAACATAGATTTGAAATGACGTTTTGTAACCCATAATATCAAGTCATTTTTCATTTTCAATAAAATTTATTACCATTCGTATCCCCTAATATTCAGGCAGATCCAAACACGTACAAGTAATTTACGTAAACATCTTATATTTTCGATTTTTTAAATCAAATTTACTTCACATTTCAAAGCAAAAAATAAACCGAAAGATAAATAAATAAACAAAAATATAAGTACACGAAAACCCAACCCTTTTTCTAATAAGTTTATTTATACATTTAATTCACGTAAACATTTACAAATTCATAAAGTATTCTTCTCAAATATCATATTACATTTTTGTGTGTCTTAATATCTTTTTTTTTCTTTCTTCGCCATGTAGAAAACGGAGGAAAAAAATGCAAGTCACTCACGTATTCGGTTACTCGAAGCCGCCATTTGCATTTCGCTTTTTTTCTTCGTTGATGTAAACACCTGCTTTTTATCTTGCTTTTTCTCTTCGTTCTCTCCTTTTGTTTCTTGTTTTTTTTTTTTTTTTTTTTTTTATTATTATTATTCTCTCACTTTATTCTCTATTGATTCTCTTATCTGAAGAAAAGGAAGAAAAAAAAAGGAAGAAAGAATCAGAAGAAGAAAAAAAACTAAAGAAATAGAGATTAGATCAGGCAAGTGCTCTCATCTCAAAGCGATCTCAAAAGGGACGTCCAGAGCATTCTTTTATCACAGCTATACCGGATGTCAAGCTGTTTCAAAATATATATTCATATCGATATATTTCTTGCAAGCACGCAGCTGTGTTAATGCTTGGCTCTCTTTCTCTCTCTACTTTTGTCTCTCTCTCTCTTTATTCTTCCTATTTTTTCTTATTCTGTGTTTATGCATCTTTTATCTTTGTTCAAAATCATATTTTTTTCTAAAAAACATTTAAAATTAATATTATTTTTCTAAAACCACTTAAAATTTGCGTTTATTTTGTAATAGATTTATTTAGAGGTGTAATTTTTTTTCATTCTAAGATCATATAAAATTTACGTTGTTATTAATAGAATTATTTCAAGGTTTAACTTTTTTTTTTATAAAATCTAAAAAAAATCATATGAAATCTTTCGAAAATATTTAAAACTTTTATCTTTCTTCTCGATTCCTTTTTTTGTTTGTTTGTTTGCTTGTCTTTCTTCTGTTCTCATCCACTCCAGTTCCTTTCTTCCTCGTTCGTTTTCTTTCTCCTCCTCCTTCTTCTCTTCTTCCTTGTTCTTCTTCTTTCCATCTTTCTTCGCCCTCCCTTCCTCTTCTATTCCTTTTCCTTTTCTCTCTTCGTCTCTCTTCCTCCTCCTCTTTCCAACTTCTCCCGTCGGCCCTTCCACTTCTCTTCTCCTCTCCTTTCTTCTTTTCTTATTTCTCCTCCTCATCTTTCCATCACCTTCTCACTTTCTCTTCCTCCTTTCTCATTCTTCCTTCTTCTTCCTGTCTCCTCTTTCTTTTCTTCTCTTTATTTCTATCCCCTTTCCTCACCTTTCCTCTTGGTTTCCTTTTTTTCCTTCTCATTCCACTATTTTTTCTCTCCCTTCTCTTCTTCCTCTTCATCTTTATCTTCCTCGTCTCCTCTTTCTTCTTCGCCTCTTCCTGTCTTCCTCTTAATTTCTCATCTCTTCTCCATTCATTCCTCTCCTATTTTCGTCTTCTTCCCTCTCTTCTCCTTCTCCTCTTCTTCCCCCTTTTCTTCTCCCTTCTTCATTTTTTCTTCCCTTCCTCTTTCTTACTCCCCCATCCTTCTCTTTCTCCCCCTCTTCCCCTTACTTCTTCTCCTCTCTTCCTTTATCTCCTCCTCTCCCTTTTCTATTTATTCATCCCCTTCACCCTTTTTTCATTTTGTGTCCTCCTTCTCTTCCTCTCCCTTCTTTTCCTCCTCCTCTTCATCTTATTGTTCTTCCTCTTCTTCCTCTTCTTCATCATCTTCTTCCTCATCATCTTCCCCTCTCCTTTACTACTTTCTCCTCCTCCTCTTCCCCCCTTCTTCCTAATCATTCTCCTCCTCCTCCTCCTCCTCCCCATCTCCCTTACCATTTCCTCCTCCTCTTCCCCATCATTCTCTTCCTCCTCATCCCCCCCTCCCCCCATCACCCTCCCTCCCCCTATCATCCACCTATTCCCCCACCCCCACCCCCTCCTACCTCCCACCTCCCACCTCCCACCCCTTATAGAAATTTTCCAACAGGTTTTCATCAGCTTGTAAAATCATTAGCTCGGGTGATTGGAAGGTAAATATTACCTCACTGCTAACAGACAAGCTAACATTAACGCTGTCAGGAGTAAATAAGACCCAATAATGATTATGTGGCAGGGGGGTAAGTATATAAAGATAAACAGCCAGGTAAATCTATCTAAGATATGAAATTTCG
>BOPN01003499.1:5000-7500 GCA_017312705.2 Penaeus japonicus | reverse complement strand
TCTCTCTGTCTCTCTCTCTCTCTCTCTATCTTTGTCTCTCCTTCTTTCTATCTATCTCTATTTACCTCGCTATCTATCTATCGCATCTACCTACTTCTCGACCTACTCGTCTATCGCTTTATACATCAATCTATCTATCTATCCATATCCCCCACAGCCACGACTGCCTTGCAATACCCGTCTGTGCAATCAGCTGTTGCGACCCGACTTCTAGCGGGATCACCAAAGGGTTAGCGGACGTAGCTAAGTCGGATCAGCTGACGCGCTTCTGATTGGCGTAGGAATTCTGTCTTCTCTTTTTTATATCAGATTTCCCTTTGGCTGATTTTTTTTTTCACTTCTGCCTCCGCCGCCTCCTCCTCTTCGTTATTTTCTTCTTCTTCTTCTTCATTCTTCTTCTTTTGATTTCCTCCTTCTCCTGCTTCCTCTTCTTCCTTGCTCCTCCTCCTCCTCCTTCCTCCTCTTCCTCCTCCTCTTTCCCCATCTCTTCATCCATCCTCTTCCTTTTCCTCCTTCTCCTTTCTCCTCCTACTCCTCTTCCTCCTCCTTCCTCATCCTCTTTACACTCCTCATCCTTTTCCTCCTTCTCCTTCCTCTTCCTCCTCCTTCATCTCCCTCCCCCCCACTTCCTCATCATTCTAAATCCCATTTCCTTTTCAGATTCTCATAAGGATGTGAACTTGAGTAAAAAGAGAGGTTAAATGAGGATAGATCTCAACGTCTGCGAGGCTAGAAATTCTACGGGGAAAAGGGTTACGAAATGGCAAAGCGCATCTCACTTCCGTACTCGGTTTATGGGGCACCGTATCTCTAGCGCACGCGGTCGGCGCATCTTCGGCTTCGTTGAGATGCTTCTCACACTAGTTCATCCCCCATCTCCCTCATCCCATCCCCCCACACCCATCCCCACCCCTCACCTCATCCCCCACTCCCACCCCTACCCTTACCCCGCCCCACCCTATCCCCGTCTCCCAACACTCGACCTCCGTATTCGGCTAAAGATGAAAAAACATTCGGTGTATCTTTAACGTGAAAAGAAAAGAATAAAAAAAAAAAAATTACAGGTGAATAATAATATCGAACCCTTTTCGGAAACTTTGGAGATTGAAGCAAAATAAAATTCTGAAAGAAAAAGCAACAGGTAGATGGGAAATACGAAGAGTCTGTGAAGGTCTGGCGACTCTCTCGTTTTTCTTTAAAGATGGACCTTTTGCTGATCTGTATTCATTTATTTATTTATTCCCTATTTCGTTTCTCCGTTCCGTTCGTAATTTGGTGTGCAGCTCATAATTTCAATATTGTGCCATCTATATCATTATCAATTTTGTACAAAAGAAGTCTAAAGTTATCAATATAACAGTAAAACAAAGTAGAATAAGTGAATGACCGTCTCTCTGTCTCGGTGAACCGCGGCGTCACTAAACAGACGAGCGCTCAGTTACAAAAGTTTCGAATCACGTCCTCGGCGCTCGTATTACGTAACGGGCTTTTGAATCACGTACAGGGCTTTTGAATCACGTACCGGGATTTGAAATCACGTACAGGGCTATCGAATCACGTACCGGGCGTTCGAATCACATTCCGAGCGTTCGAACCACGTCCTCAGCGCTCGAATCACGTAATGGGCTTTTGAATCACGTACCGGGCGTTCGAACCACGTCCTCAGCGCTCGAATCACGTACCGGGCTTTTGAATCACGTATCAGACAATCGAACAATATCCCAGGCGTTCGAATCACGTCCTGAGTGCTCGAATCCCCCCCCCCCACCCCCACCCCCGATGCTCGAATCATAGCGACACGAGAAATAGAACGGTGATAGAACATGCAGAGAATGGCGCCTAAAGGAAAGTGGAAGGTAAAGTAAAGTGGGAGGGAAGGAGGGAGGAGTAAAACATGGAGGATATGAAAGGTTATTAAGGAGGAGTAAGGGGAAGGGGGAGGGAGACGAGGAGGGTAAGGAGGAAGGAAGGTAATAACAGGTATTAGCAAGGAAGGAGTAGGGGAGTTGAGGAGAGAGAGGTAGAGAAGAATAGGAGGGAGGGAGGGAGATAAAAAGGGGTACATGAGAGAGGTATGCGATTATATCCATAGGTGGAGTCACTGAGGTGATCGAAAGTGGTTATAGTCCTTTCTTGCCTCAAGTGCCTGCTCGCCTGCTCACCTGCTAACCTGCCCGCACCCGATCAGCTACAGTTGGTATTTTACTCTCTCCTTTCTGAGCTCCATCTGTATTCCATCATCTTTCCATCTTTCTCTGTCCCCCTTCTTTCTCCTCTTACTTCCTTCGCCTTATTGTTCTTTATCTCTGCTTTCTTTCTCATTCTCTTCCTTCTCCTTCCTCCCTTCCTTTCCTCTTTTTTTCCTGCCTTTCTCTTTCTCCCGTCTCTCCTTTCTCTTTTCTTCCCTCCTCCATGTACTTATTTTACTGTCTTCTTCCCATTCCTTCCTCTCTTCCTCCCTCCATCCTTTTCCTTTTCTCCCGTCTTCCTTCCAACCCCT
>BOPN01003499.1:0-2500 GCA_017312705.2 Penaeus japonicus | reverse complement strand
AGGACAAGGGTGGGAGTCGGAGGGGGGTGGGGAGGGGGGGTTTGAGAGGTGGGGGGGAGGGTGACGATTATCTGACGATCCTTCTCCAAGTGTTTGCGAAAGTAGGGTAACTTTACGGGTAAAATTAAGCAGGACTTTTATACCAAAACTAAACGGGACTTTAATTTAAAAACTAAACAGAATTTTACTTTAAAAATTAAATAGGACTTTACTATCAAAACTAAACAGGACTTTACTACCAAAACTAAACAGGACTTTACTATCAAAACTACAAAGGATTTTACTACCAAAACTAAACAGGACTTTACTATCAAAACTACAAAGGACTTAACTATCAAAACTATAAAGGACTTTACTGCCAAAACTAAACAGGACTTTAATATCAAAACTAAAGAGAACTTTAATTTAAAAACTAAACAGGACTTTACTTAAGAAAATTAAATAGGACTTTACTATCAAAACTACAAAGGATTTTACTACCAAAACTAAACAGAACTTAACTATCAAAACTACAAAGGATTTTACTACCAAAACTAAACAGGACTTTAATATCAAAACTAAAAGGACTTTACTATCTAAACAATAAAGGTTTACTTTAAACCCCTAAACAGGACATTATTATCAAAACTATAAAGTACTTTACTATCAAAACTATAAAGTACTTTACCATCAAAACTAAACAGGACTTTAATTTAAAAACTAAACAGGACTTTACTTTAAAAATCAAATAGGACTTTACTATATAAACTACAAAGGACTTTACTGCCAAAACTAAACAGAACTTAACTATCAAAACTATAAAGGACTTTACTGCCAAAACTAAACAGAACTTAACTATCAAAACTATAAAGGACTTTACTACCAAAACTAAACAGAACTTAACTATCAAAACTACAAAGGACTTTACTGCCAAAACTAAACAGAACTTAACTATCAAAACTATAAAGGACTTTACTACCAAAACTAAACAGAACTTAACTATCAAAACTATAAAGGACTTTACTACCAAAACTAAACAGAACTTAACTATCAAAACTACAAAGGACTTTACTACCAAAACTAAACAGAACTTTAATATCAAAACTAAAAGGACTTTATTACCAAAACTAAACAGAACTTAACTATCAAAACTACAAAGGATTTTACTACCAAAACTAAACAGGACTTTACCATCAAAACTAAACAGGACTTTACTATCTAAACAATAAAGGACTTTAGACTTTACTTTAAAAACTAAACAGGACTTTAACACCAAAACTAAACAGGACTTTAACACCAAATCTATACTTTCGTGAGGCGATCCTTCCCTTGTATTTACGCTAGATGATCTAGTGTTGCCTTTGAATCAGGCGGGAATTTTGAAACAGGTAATGCTTCTTTCCTTTACGTATCTTATTCAAAAGTTACGCCATTATTATATTTCCTTTTCGTTTAATAGAATTTGAATGAGTTTAACAAAGATAAGTTTTATAATACCTACGAGGACATAAGTTAAAAGAAACTGCAGATTTTGGGCTTCTTGAACACCGGACAAATTCCTATAATCACTGAAGTAAAAGTAAGCACTTCAAAAAAGCGGAACGCATATAAAAGTAGCTAATATTGTGACCTTATTAGTTATCTAAAAATGATTTTATGCAAAATTTAGAGCTCTACTATATGGACCATAGTTTTATTAGAGAAAAACACTAGCGAAATTACATTAAAAAAAAAGCGAAGTACAATCTGTTTCGCAAACAGGCGATGTTCCAATATTTTCGATACCGCTTGGTAACAACGGGCGAAATTATAAAAAAGGAAAAGAGTGTTTTATGGTACCAACTCTTAAGACTTACCAGAAGATGAGGATAACACATGATGTTTGTTTTTATGGTACGATTCTGAGGTTCTAAGTACTATTTACACAAGGGAAATACGCTGCTATTCTGTCAGTATTTTAGTTATGGTTAAGATTCTGACGGAACTGTGTTTGTAATTTCTCAGCGAGTGAGAGATCTATTGGTACTTTCAAACTCCTACCAGCTATTAAAAAAGGAAAAAAAATCCACCTATAGAAAACAGATTAATAAAAATTAATAGAAAAAAATAATTAAAAAAAAATAATGGAAAAAAATATCTACAAGCAAAACACAAGTCAAAAGATAATAGAAAGATAATAGTTACAAATATGTAACTTCATCAGCAAGAAAATAAGTCTAGCAACCTTCCCTAGTAAAACATTTATTGTAACTTCCCACTGACAAACAATCGATGGTTTACAAATGTACAATTATGCGATGACTTACCTTGCTGTAATTTATGATGCCTCGCGTGCAGGTGTTCATGTTCGTGTTCATTTACTTTTTTTTCAACTACACAGGAACCATCTCTCTCTGTCTCTGTCTCTCTCTCTCTCTCTCTCTCTCGCTCTCTCGCTCTCTCTCTCTCTCTCTCTCTCTCTCTCTCTCTCTCCCTCTCCCTCCCTCTCGCTCTAATTCTCTCCTCTCTTTCTCTTTCTCTC
>BOPN01003498.1:147571-152571 GCA_017312705.2 Penaeus japonicus | reverse complement strand
GAGAAATTACAAGTGACTTGTCCTAGCATTTTTCAGACAAGATCAGAATCCTTTCACTTCAACAAACATTCCTTATTTTCCAATCCATTAACCTTACACTTTACATAACCTTATCTGTATTTGCAACGGAGGATATCGTATTTACAGGGTCAAGGAAAACATGACGACTTTCAAAAGAAAACGGAAATGTTATAGAAAACGGGAAGAATGTTCATGTCCCTTTTCCCATCTGGCGGTAACTGATGTTACTCTTTCTTTGAACTTAAATGATATATTATAAATTGTATCATTGGGATGAATTTATAATGTGTTATCTAAGGTATGATTTGTTCAAAGTTACAGATGTGAATATTACATTAATATGTGTTTTGAATCAATAAATAACTTTTGTACTTTTTTAAAGCCGTTCCATCACAAACCCTTATATATATATTTTTTTCCCTTGTCCCCTCTCTCTCTAACAACATTATTATAGAATTCTCCCTCGTAGTTTTTACCTCCTGGCTTGTATTTTATGGCAAGAATACTTTATCTTTTCTTTTACCAACTTACGTTCATTACTTGTTTTATCAACCCTTCCTTCTCGTAATCACATCCCTAGTTCTCTTAATTCCCTGGTCTTCCACTCTCCCCTTCTCATCTCCATCAAGTTCTCCTTCCTCGTGCTCTTCTCTCTTTGCTCCAGAACACCTTAGTACAGTCGAGAGTTCGGCCTAACGACAGTCCTTCCGGGGAAGTTGGTGCTAACTCGCCAAGGAAGCTGAAACTCGGGTGCCACCTGCTCACACTCAGCGCCCTCCCACCCTCCCGCCCTCCCAGCCTCCCAGCCTCCCAGCCTCCCGCCCTCCCGGTGGCGCCGCGCTGCCTTAAGGGAATCAGCGGCGAACATGTTAGCAGGCTGTCACTGATCGTTATCGTCGGTCGCCAAGGATGATTTATACGTGCACGCAAGAACGCAAACACACAAGCACACACACAAACACACATATGTACAAACACACACACACACACACACACACACACACACACACACACACACACACACACACACACACATATATATATATATATATATATATATATATATATATATATATATATATATATATATATATATATATATATAAAAGGTTATACGTACATACAAATAGATCCCTGTCTATTGTAGGACAAAGCCTTCCCTAATTCTCTTTCCGATTTACTTTGTCATAGAATTGAAAAGTTATAATAATTCTCTCACTATGCTTAGTAAGCGAAAGACAGCGAGGAGATCTGGAGGCCAAAGATCCTGTTTACTCGTGTCGATGTTGCTTCGCCGTGCAATTCAGAGCGTGCGTTGGCATCACTCCCTCAGGTTCAATATTCAGACAAACATGATCGTACGCAGATAAATTGAGCAATGAGTTAATCTCAAGCACATGCAAAACATATTGTCGAGGAAAACATGATTATCAAGAATTTTTCTTTATTTGATATATCTATCGATCTATCTATCTCTCTCTCTTTCTCTCTCTTTCTCTCTCTCTCTCTCTCTCTCTCTCTCTCTCTCTCTCTCTCTCTCTCTCTCTCTCTCTATATATATATATATATATATATATATATATATATATATATGTGTGTGTGTGTGATATGTGTGTGTGTGTGTGTGTGTGTGTGTGTGTGTGTGTGTGTGTGTGTGTGTGTGTGTGTGTGTGTGTGTGTGTGTATACATTTTCTTAAATCTCTAGAAATGAAAGCATATGCTGAAATCTCTCTCTTTCTTTTCTCTCTTATCATCTTTCTTGTTTTCTAGACCACGCGACCAGACACACAGGACTAACGTCATAGCGTGCATCTGATTCGACTTGCTCTGCAACATCTTCAACGGAAACACAATAAGCACCTCGTTCATTTGCATACATGAAGACCTCGCAAAGTGGCTTGCCGCAACTGTTCATGTGCGACCGTTTAGCGGAGGAGGAAGGCGCTCGGGGAAGCCGTAATCGCCCGTCTTGGATCTGCGAAGGCGGTCAGTGCATTCGGGGGAGTCGTGCAGGGAAGGTATTCAGATGCAAATGAATGGAGGCACACACACATACAAACACACACACACACATATACATACTGTGAGAGGTTACTCACAAAGGGTTTTTTTGAAGCCAAAGTCTGGTATTCTTGATTCCTTTATTGGGGGAATATCGGCACGGTTGAAATAGAAATAATTACTGGTAACGATGGCTTCTGATGTCTTCTGTTCTCTGTTAGGCGCGTGTCTCGCGGACGAGACAGGGGTCAGCGGCGGGGGGCTGACGCTCCCTGCGCTTTCTCCAAGGGCTAGAGTAGAAGTGAGATAGAAGGGCAGTGGAGAATGCCCCGGGCGGTACTACGCTAGGTCGCTGAAGAGTTGCCTAGTTTGTTTTTATAGCATCATGACCACGTGGTAATCTTATGTCTCCACGTGGCTTCAACGTGGTCTCACAGACTGCCCGGCCACCTAAAAACGTCCTCAAGCCGTAAAGTTGAGGTGTCCTTGAAGGGCGAACGTGTCATGTCGTCCGGCCTTACGAAGTAGTTCAGGTCAACTTCTAACTCTACGGCAATTTCCGCGCGTCCTGGTGGCGCGTCACGTCGTTGTTCTACGTCCCGGATGTAGGATTCCGTTTCTTCGTTTTCAATGTTCTTCCGTACTTGGCTGCTTTTTGGTTAATTTGCAGGCGGGCCTTCCACGTTATAATTGAGGGTGTCCGGCTGTCCTCTTCGACGGGTGCCACACTCTTGGTTTCTGGGAATGACGGCCATGCTCTCTCTTCTGGGCGTTTTTGGCGTCTGCTGCTTCTGAGCTTCCAAACCGTGGTGTCTTTTGGCGACCACATTCCGGGCCTCGTTTCGTAGTTAATGAAGTTCCGTAACCTGCTTGATAACCTTTACATACAGGGCCAAGGGAAGAGGGAAAGAAAGACGAACAGAGAGTGGGGGAGGGTGTGTGCATAATTCGATATTTTATATAATTTTTACTTTGTTTTTCTTTATTTGACTTTACTTTTTATTTTGTTAGTTGATTTTATATTTTCTAATAAAGCTATATAAAGGAGATACTTGCAGCGACCCGCAAGGGACAACTTGAACTGCAAGCTTCTCAGGTAGAGGGAGACAACAGTGGCAACCGGCAAAGGTTTACTTGAACCACTGAGTCTCAGAATAAATAAGAAAGGATGCTACAAAACAGTTAAGTCATGCAAATAACTAATACATTATCGTATCAACAAACTTAAATAAAAGAATTGTTATGGGTGGCACCGAGTCGTCCTACCGAATTACTGTTTGAATTCATTAATTCGTTTTATGCCATGACACTGTCGTAGTGTCAAGTATGTTCGTGAACAAAATTGTAAGTAGCTATTGCAAGAGTAAGAGAATAATTATTAGTTTATAGAAATACAATGCTAATAACTATACACTTTTACTTTCGACAAACTAAGCGCAGTAAAAAGAATATTGTGGGTGGACCGTCCTCTACCGAATTACGATGAATTCATTCATTTAACGCCATGACACAAAGTTAGTGTCAAGTATGCTTGTCAACAGAAGCGTGGGGTGAGCTATTGCAAAGTAAGAAGGGTAGACGATGATGCGTCTACAGTGAGCAATAAGTTCGAAATAGAAAGTGAACATGAGAGAGAGAGTTTGAGAATATGTATGTATGAGTGAGTAAGAGGTGTTATTTCAAGCTCGTGTGGAATTATTCCTTTTAAAAAATAAAAAAGATAAAATTAATACTGTACCTAACTTAACCTTTTAATCTTAGTACTTACATAATAATTAACTATGATAATAATATCAAATTCATAGATGATTATGAAATCGCACTTGACATATGCGAATAACAATGATAAAAATGAAGTACTGATCCGAATTGATTACTCGTTCAATCTGAAACCGGATATTTTGCTCACAGCAAGTACAAACGACTTATGCAACCTTTAGCATCTCTGGCGTGGAACCTTTTTACGCTGCGTTTGACCGGCGAAGTTGAGTTCAAGTAATGTATAAAAATGAAGTACTGATCCAAATTTAGATTATTCCGTTCAATCTGCAATCGGATAGTCGTCTCACTTGTAAGTACCAGCAGCTTATGCAACCTATAGCGTCTCTAGCTGCGGAACCTTTTTACGCTGCGTTTGACCGGCGAAGTTAAGCTTACGTGATGTATATTATACATGAAAAAATGAATAAATTTCGAATTTGCCTTTTTAATTCAATTTAAAATAGAGCAAATACGAATTAATTGAGAATGATATTAGATTTAGTTAATTAATATGAATAACAAAAGGGAGAAAGCATAATTCATTTATCATATTCCATATGGTTAATATGAATATGAATATGAAAAATGAAAGGAAAGGAGAGTATATTGCACTTTACTATATCTCTCTCACAACATGATCGCGAAGATTTAACAAGCCCAAATAAACCTTATCTGATTATGAACGAATCCCGCACGGTTGTGAAGGATCGTCGGTCTTCAAGATAGCGGTTTAATGAGACATCAGGATTGACAAGGCTGGTTCAAGCCTTTCCTGAAGGTTTCGTCGTCGTAACATGAAGGCCTTGCTTATTAAATAGTATATTTCTACTTAATATCGATGAGGGAGAGGGGGTGGAGGGAGGATACACGAGGGAGGGGAAAAGTTAAACTTTGTGCCGTGACCTGACGCTGGTCGAGAGTCACGTAGCAGGGAGTGGGGGTGGGGTGTAGCGTGGCTTGGGGGGCAGGGGCATGCGACGTGGTGGCCATAAACGTACAATGTTTGGGGGGAGGGGAATTTATCAGTTGAATATTGCTTATAACAACGAACTTTCGGAGCTCGTGTCGTTTACATACATGGTGAATTTTAGAATTATAGAATTAAATAATACAAACGAGTGATTAACGAATGAGAAAAATAAATTGTAGCATCATAGAAAAAAGAATTAAAACGCAAAGTACTTTCTATAAAGTTGTTTTACGGTAAAATAAACAA
>BOPN01003498.1:127571-132571 GCA_017312705.2 Penaeus japonicus | reverse complement strand
CACACGATCGCTCTCATCCCATTTGTTTTGATGGAGCGTAGACTGAATTACGGCCGTTTGTGAAATGGTTGTCAATTCTTTAACAAGGAACAAGCACAGTAATTGATTCATACCAAAATCGAACTATCTTTTGTTAGTGCTACCTATGACTTCAGTTTCTCTTATGTATTTATCATTTGGATAGTATCCGAAACATATCAACTTTGAACGGTTGGTAAACCTGAAGCAGCTGACACACACGTGCCACGCTTTTGCGTTCTAGAATACCACTTTCGTGACATGAACACGACATTGACATAACATGGACAAAACATTGCCATGCCACAAAGAAAATGTCCTAGAATACGGCTGCATGATCGTGCTAGACCATGCCACAACGTGAGTGTCTTTCTGATCGTGTGTCCCTTTATACATCCTTCCTACAAGATACTACAAAGGGAAGAAGTCACCACAGAGAACACACTAATCGAATCACTGCTCTTTGGCCTCGATCATCTAGAGAGATTGTGTTTGCTAAGTAAATGGCGGTTTCGACCTATAATTCGGCGAACGGAATATCTGTGTATTTATAATTAGAGAAGGCGGCCGCGTCTGGAGAACCTGAAGCCGATCCGAAGACCTTCCCAGCGGTTTCAATTCTCTGTAGAAAACTTTTCATTCCGACCATAGTTTGTTGTTTGGTTGTTTGTAGTTCATCAAGTGATTGTCAAAGCACATGTGTCATTCGTTTCTTTGTAATTCATCTACTGCTTTTAGCGTTTATGTAAGTATGAATAAACATCCAACTATCCAGATAAGATTACAAATCTAGTAATGTTCAGTAAGGATTACGCTCATGCCACTTCTAATGCGTTCATTAATATTGCCAAACATAGCATGTGTTGGTTGGTCTCGGTGCATGGAAGTGTGAAAAGCTATTTTCATATTCAGATTAACTGCATGACTAACAGTCCTACTTGTATGCATGTGTACACAGACACACACACACACATGCACACACACACACACACACACACACACACACACACACACACACACACATATATATATATATATATGTGTGTGTGTGTGTGTGTGTGTGTGTGTGTGTGTGTGTGTGTGTGTGTGTCTGTGTGTCTGTGTGTCTGTGTGTGTAAGGAACAGCAGTAGGTTCACTCGGGTGCTGTTCGTTTTTATTTTTGAACTTCCGGGAAGTGAACAGGGCCCGCCTTTAGCCCCTAAGCCATATTTCAGTCTTGTATGTAACTCGGGCTCCTCTTCGTGGCCCGGTGCACGTGACCTCAACACGAGCACTCTCTCTCTCTCTCTCTCTCTCTCTTTCTCTCTCTCTCTCTCTCCCTCCCTCCCCCCCCCCCATCCCATCCCATCTCTGAAACTATTAGGTTCTATGCGTTCCGTATTAGGACATGGGGGTAAGGATCCCTCATGTATGGTTTATGGATGTTATTGTCACCGTGTTGGCTAGGATAGGTTTGGCTAGGCAACCCTACCTACTGTGGGAACCAACTTCCAGGAAGTTTCGAAAGCACGGTGTTTCGCTTATAACTAAACAAGAGGCAAGTTCATACCAAGGGCGCCACAACACGAACTAAGTTGAATGAATTAGTAACTACAAGTAAATCAATTACAAAGTCAATAAGCTAGAGTATGCCATTATATAAATATCATTTTATCCCTTCGTCGCATATTAGCTTTTTTTTAATGTCTCGTTCGGAAAATGCAATCGCTCATTTCAAAGGATAAGTATTGAATTGCATTTTTCTCCTGTCACGTTATTCAAACACGAGCGTAATCAGTTTTTGTGATCATTTTTTTCCAATAACTTTGATTAATTTTCTTCCATTGTTAATCTTTCAAATTACTAGTGAATGAAACTGAAACCAATGAAATACTTAATCTGTGTGTCTTTGTTTGTTTGTGTGCGTGTGTGTGTGTGTTTGTGCGCGCGCGCGTGCGTGCATGCGTGTGTTTGGGTGCGCGCGCATATGTATAAAGTATACATCCATATTACAAGGCAGAGAGAAGTTTGTTTTCCTTGTTTCAAAACAATAAAATCTCGATGTTAACAAATACCATGAAGGCAATTCTACAGTTACGCTCATGTTTATAAGTAAACACAACCATATCTCATCGGACGAAATGCTGGCGCCTCTTGGTACTACACAATACCAGGTCCCTCACAAACGCACTACTTCAGTCAACAGAGGGGCGAAGTTGAGCAAGCAATCCCTTTTCAAGATTTTCTCCTTTAGATTACTCGAGAACGTTCTAAGAAAGAATATTGCCAGGAAATTTTCTTACGGGTCTTTGTCAGATGATTGTTTCCTGTATATTGCAATGGAAGGACAAGTTTATTGCAAGCAGTTGCAGTGTGAGTCTCTTCTCGGAATCTTGATGAAGTGAAGTATCTTCGACGTACGAGAGAAATGGAAATTCGGATTGTTTGTTTGTAAAGCATTTAGCGTTTGCATACACACACACACACACACACACGTACACACACACAAGCGTTCACACATGCACTCACACACTCGGGGAATCATTCAAGACAGTAGTTGATGCAAAGTCGAATGATGAATCTCGCGAAAGCATTTTCGTGCTTGTCTCGTTTCCTGGCTTAATCTTCTTTCCTTGCTGGAGCTCCATATTATACCAAGAATTTAGTACGTGAGAACAATGCTAAAATAATATTTGACTGTTTGACTATCCGCTGTGTACCACGCTTGTGAGAAATATTTTGTTTTCTTTTAAAGAATATTTTGGTCTATTTGATTATTTTCTTTCTTTGATGAGGTTTGTACAGCTAGGAACATAATCAAATTTTGTTTGCGAACAATAGACAAAAAATAATTGTAATCGTAAAATCAGCTTTTTTCGTAGCCAATCAGCTAAATATTAGGTGTTAAAATCTAAATCTCTGTCTCTCTGCAGTAATAGTTTATTTCAAACCATATGTCCATACGCATGAGTGTGTGTATGTGCTCCTCGAAATATGTGTTATCGCAGTCCC
This sequence comes from Penaeus japonicus, assembly GCA_017312705.2. Taxonomy (NCBI): domain Eukaryota; kingdom Metazoa; phylum Arthropoda; class Malacostraca; order Decapoda; family Penaeidae; genus Penaeus; species Penaeus japonicus. The sequence goes on along the minus strand of BOPN01003498.1, from coordinate 129,561 downwards.
GACAAGTAGCAAAAATTAAAGCAAAATAGTTTATCTACCTGATAGCATAAATTATAATACATATATATATATATATATATATATATATATATATATATATATATATATATATATACATATATATATGTGTGTGTGTGTGTGTGTGTGTGTGTGTGTGTGTGTGTGTGTGTGTGTGTGTGTGTGTGTGTGTGTGTGTGTGTGTGTGTGCATATATACATATATATATATATATATATATATATATATATATATATATATATATATATATATATATATATATATATATATATGTATATATATATATATATATATATATATATATATATATATATATATATATACACAGTATATATATATGAGGGTAACATATGTGTAATATTTCTAATTCTAGTGTTTTTAATGACTTCAAAATTAAGATCTCAGAATGTTTGCCATTTTTTCGCTTACTCTTAATCTCATATCTAAAATTTTGCGAAATAAAAACTTCTATTCAGCAACATAGCATTGCGAATGTAATTAACTAGGTATATGGATTTTATGCTAATTTCTGGCTAATGCTTTAGCATTAAATTATCATGGAGGTATTGGTGGTAACTGGATTGTGGTGATCATCTCCCTGTACGTGTGTATGTACGTTAAAATTCTTTCTCATTTTCTTTTAATTCTCTTTCGCTCTCTTCTTCTTTTTCTTCTTCTCCCCCCCCTCTCTCTCTTCTCTCTCCTCTCTCTCTCTCTCTCTCTCTCTCTCTCTCTCTCTCTCTCTCTCTCTCTCTCTCTCTCTCTCTCTCTCTCTCCCTCCCTCCCTCTCCCTCCTCCCTCTTTCTGCCTCCTCACTTCAAAAAAAATCTCCTCCTTCTCATGGATCTTAAGTTCTCTCAAAGTCACGTTCCTTCCAGTGATCACAAATCTCTCAAGTCTTTCTTGTAAGTCATTGTAAGGCATCGTTTAATAATCTGAAAGAAAAAAAACAGAAGCTTCTCGAAGGTGGAGTTACGATCCCATGCGCCTCTGAATAGCTATTCTTCTTTAGTTTAACCTAAGTTAAGAAAAAAAGAAATCATTTTATATACTTCGCTTGTAAGTCATGTTATCGTGCACATTAATCTAATCTTAGTGATTTTGTTTGTTTGTTTGTTTGTTTTTCAGTGACAGAGAGAGCATTGATAGAATGTCTCAGTAGATAAATTTCCGCCTTTTATGACATCCATGATCAAGGTTATTACAGTCCAATAATTTTATCCTGCCCCTCTCCCTTTCTCTCTATCTCTCTCTCTCTTAGTCTCCCCCCACTCTCTCTCTCTCTCTCTCTCTCTCTCTCTCTCTCTCTCTCTCTCTCTCTCTCTCTCTCTCTCTCTCTCTCTCTCTCTCTGTAACCCACCGGCTGCTACCAGTTGTAACCCACCACTCCAGCAGCAATTGTAACCTGCTGAGTAGTAGTTTTAAAGCACTCGATGCCCTGTTGTGATCCGGTGGAATAAACAGACAGACGTTCACGTGCCATGGTCTTTATTGTGGACTCTTGTTAATAAACTAGGTTCCGGCCGAAGGCCGGAAGTCAGAGCTGTTCGCTCTTGTCTGACCTCTTGTCTGTCTCTCTGACCTGATCTGCTCTCTCTGTCTGATCTGGGTTCTTTGTGTGTCCTTCTTAAGAACGAATCCTGAGTCAACTTTCTACGCCTAAGGCCTTCCGTTAGCAAACGCAGCTGCTTAGAGAAACTGGAGTTTCGAGGCGGAAACGAACACAGGAAACAGGACGCGTCAGGTCAAAACAGACTGCCAGCGATATTGCATTGAATTAAGTAGAAATATATGATCAATGTCTTGGGTCACATGATGTACAATGCCAGTGCCTTACACACACACACTCTCTCTCTCTCTCTCCTCCTTGTCTATTTTCTTCTCTTCTTCCCCTTCTCTCTCAATCTATCTGTCTATTTATCTCTCAGCCCCCCCCCCCTCTCTCTCTCCTTCTCCTTGTCTCTCTTCTTCT
>BOPN01003498.1:95071-100071 GCA_017312705.2 Penaeus japonicus | reverse complement strand
ACCGTTCATGTTTTATTATTTTATTTATCTTTTTTTTTTTTTTTTTTTTTTTGTGTGTGTGTGTGTGGTCTATATTTCATCAATATGATGAAAAAACTACGGCTTTTTCCCGCCCCATCTCCCTATTTCTCTCTCTCTCTCTCTCTCTCTCTCTCTCTCTCTCTCTCTCTCTCTCTCTCTCTTTTTCTCTCTCCTTTCTATATATATATATATATATATATATATATATATATATATATATATATATATATATATATATATATATATATATCTTTCTCTCACTCCTCTCACACATACATATTTGTTGTCTTTCTTTTTTCTTCGTCCTTTCATGCACCTTCCCCTTTCTTTGTATGCACCTTCCCACTCTTTCTCCTATCCTCTTTTCTCTACCCTCCCGCCTCTACCCACTCACCCACTCTCTCTCTTTCTCTTTACCCATCATTCTTCTCCTCTTACACCATCTCCTCCTCCTCCTCCTGATGTTCCTCCTCCTCTACCTCTGACACCTCCTCGTCTACCTCTTCCAACTCCTCCTACCCCCTCTACTTCTTCCTCCTCCTCCTCCACCACCACAACCTCCTCCTCCTCCTCCTCCTCCTCCTCCTCCTCCTCCTCCTCCTCCTCCTCCTCCTCCTCCTCCTCCTCCTCCTCCTCCTCCTCCTCTACCTTTTCCACCTCTTCCTTCTTCTTCTCCTCCTCCTCCTCCTCAACCACCACCACCTCCTCCTCCTCCTCCTCTACTTTTTCCACCTCCTCCTCCTCCTCCTCCTCCTCCCCCCCCCCCCCCCCCCCCCCCCCCCCCCCCCCCCCCCCCCCCCCCCCCCCCCCCCCCCCCCCCCCCCCCCCCCCCCCCCCCCCCCTCCCCACCACCACCTCCTCCTCCTCCTCTTCCTCCTCCTACTACTACTACTCTTCTACAATAAATAAAAACACTGTATTTGCTTTGCAGGAACCTTCTGGCATGTCAGTGACTTCCACCTTGACGTGAATTATACGGCAGATGGTGACATCACAAATATGTGTTGGAAGAAAACGAGGTAGGAAGACAGTAAGATAAGTGGAAGATAAATAGGTGGGGAGAGAGAGAGAGAGAGAGAGAGAGAGAGAGAGAGAGAGAGAGAGAGAGAGAGAGAGAGAGAGAGAGAGAGAGAGAGAGAGAGAGAGAGAGAATGAGAATGAGAATGAGGAAAGGAACAGACGATGAACTATGTATGTATTTACATTTAAAAACATTAATTAAAGTTACTCAAATATAACACTATAAGTTTAATTAGCTTTCTGGTAATGAATTTAATTTGATTTACGTTCTTGGGGCTGTTTCGTGTAAAATACGCTTTATCATTTTCTCTTTCAAAGACCAACACGGAATATTTACACTCTTAATTAGCAATAAAAGACTCTAAACAAACTTAAAACTGAGTTCCGGATTCGTGCTTTTCGTTTTGAAATAAAATTCAATTCACATAACTTCGCATATCTTATTTTGACTAAAGGAAAGTCTTTTATTAACTTCTGTAAATACTTGTGCAGACACATGTACATATTTATGTCTGTATGGGAGAGAGATTGAGAGAGAGGAGGGAGGGAGAGGGGGAGAGAAGTGGCAGTGGAGAAAACTATACAGAGAATGGGAGAGAGAGGGAAGGAGGGAGGGTGAGGGAAACGGAGAGAGAGAGAGAGAGAGAGAGATAAATAGATAGATAGATAGATAGATAGAGGGAGAGAGAGAGAGACAGAAAGAGAAAGAGTGAGATAGAGAGACAGAGAGAAAGATAGATAGAAAGAAAGGGATATATATTTATATATATATATATATATATATATATATATATATATATATATATATATATATATATATATATATATATATATATATATATATATAAAGAGAGAGAGAGAGAGAGAGATCAACACTAAATCCCCGCTCACATATACTAATCTCTCTTATCCCCCTTCCTCTCCCCTACCCGCCTCCCATTCCTTCTCTTCCCCTCCCCCTTCCTCTTCACCCACCCCTCTCCACTCCCCCTATCCTTTCCCAACTGCTATACTTCTCTTCTTCAATTCTTTCTCTCCCTTTTTCTCTCCCACCCCCCTCCTTCCTATCGGCCACCTCCCACATTCCTTTCTCCCCTTCTTCCTTCCTCACTCCTTTCTGCTCCCCCCTCATTCCTTTTCCTTCACCCTCTTCTTCCCACCAACCTCCCTTCCCTCCCTCCCTCTTCTCCCCACCCACCTCCCTTCCCTCCCTCACTCCCTCCCTCTTCTCCCCACCCACCTCCCTTCCCTCCCTTCCCTCCCTCCCTCTTCTCCCCACCCACCTCCCTTCCCTCTTCTCCCCATCCACCTCCCTTCCCTCCTTCCCTCTTCTCCCCACCCACCTCCCTTCCCTCCTTCCCTCTTCTCCTCACAAACCTACCCACCTCCCTCTCCCCCTCCCTCCCTCCCCCCCACCGCCCCACAGCCAAGCCGCAGAAGGAGGGAGCGCCACGAAGCCCGGAGCATTCGGGAGCTACGAGTGCGACGCTCCGTTCAAGTTGGTCAAGTCCGCGGTGGACGCCATGAAGAGAATTCACCCGAACCCCGATTTCATCATGTGGACCGGGTAACGTTGTTCATGTTTTCTAACAAACAAACAAAAAAAATAGATAAGAAATAAAGAAAATAAAAAAAAATGAATAAATAAATAAAATTATAATAAAAAAAATAAAAAGGAATAATATTTATAGGATAATGGTTGATGGCATTTTCACACACACACAAAAAAAATGGAATGATAATATTATAATATTTGTTATAACGATGATTATGAAAATGACTGCAATAACTATGGATTCAATAGTGATATTAACAATAACAACAGTAATAAGGATGACAGCAACCATATCCGTAATCCCAATAAGAAACCTATCTTTTGTGTTGTGATAGGATATCCAGTATCAGCAGTTTGCATTGAGACCTGAAACTACTAAACCTGAGTCCGCTTATCAAAATTACCGAGAGCCAAAATCATAGCAAAACTAACAATTATAACAATAAGACTATTATTGTATTTTTATGATGTAATGTCGCATCCGCAGTGACGACACAGCCCACGTGGATGACAAATTCTTCTCAACACAGAAAGTCGTAGACATTATCAGCAATATCACCGACACCTTGAAGAGTTCGTTTCCTGACATTGACGTCCTGCCGGTGTTGGGTAATCACGATTATTATCCCAAGAACCAGGTCTGTATCTTTTTGAATTTGTTGATTTGTTTCTCTTTTGGAGAGGGGGAGGGTTAGTAGATATATATATATATATATATATATATATATATATATATATATATATATATATGTATATATATATATATATATATGTATATATATATATATATTTATATATATATATATATGTATATATATATATATATATATATATATATATATATATATATATATATATATATATATTAATCGGCAGAATGCTAGGCTCGCATTCTAACCAATACTGCCGTTGTGTTTATTATTTCAAGACACGATTTACTAAACCTGTCAATCTCGCCAGTCCACGATGTAAACCCATGACTTGGCGAAACTCCATTCAAAGTACAATTGAACGTCATTTCCTTTCCTTATTTATCGCTAGTCATTATCTTTTGTCACTTTTCTCTAAGTCACCCACACTTTAGAAAATGACTTGGAACAGATCAGTTTTTTGTCCACTGTTCTTCAGCAAGATACTAAGAATACAGTAGCGTTTCACTAAACAAATTATATTCAATGCTCATCAGTATAGAAGACGGAACACAATAGCGGATTTCAGGCCAAAATCAATCGGCAACTAGGAACCCAGTGGCAATTTTCAGACATCTTTCTCTTCAGCGACCTTAACAGGAGGAGGTATTAGTAAAACATCTCAGATCAATTTTTTCTTCGATGCTTTTCAGGTTCCGGCAACAGAGAACGAACTACAGAACAAAGTAGCAGATCTGTGGCAAACCTGGTTAGGGGACAGCTATAAGGAGTTCAAGTCTGGTGAGTGATTATGATGATGAAACTGACCATAGCTGGGACTGGCAGTTGTAACAGACAAAGGTAGTTTTGATCTTATATTAACAGCTATAGCAGCAGACCCCATAGGATGAAGGATTCCACTAGCACATGATGTCTCTGTGTGTCTATCTGTTTATATGTCTATTTATATATGTGTGTTTGTGTGTGTGTGTGTGTGTGTGTGTGTGTGTGTGTGTGTGTGTGTATGTATGTGATTATGATATGATAAAATCATAAAACTGTTCCTGATGTTTGAACATACGGAGGCCGGTAATTTTAATAAGTGGACTCAGAGTTAGTAGTTCCAGCATTCAGTGTAAGCTGCTGATATTAAATATTCTATCACAACACAACAGATAGGTTCTTACTAATTAATATGTAGGCAAGGTAGCGACTGAAAGTTAAAAGGACCTTTCTTTATCTCATAAAAATGGATACATACTGAGTATCTACACAATATCCATTTCCCTCTATCATCTTTGGATAAGTTTTGACAGGTTCCCCCAAATCCTCTTAAGTGGGAGCTCGGGTACGACTTCATAAGCAGCAAAGACGCGCCGCGCCGCTCCCTCAGACCGATTGCTTCATGTTACAAACCGGTTTCGAGGGATTCATGGGAATTTAAAAGGCATAAAAACGTAACTGAGAAGCAATAATGTTTAAGCCATATTTTCATTTATAAGATAACCAAAATGTTTAATTCCGTCTTAATTGTCAACTATTTTACTTTTTATTCAATAGCTTTAACGGAATCAAAATTACTATTGATTTTCTGCTTTAACAAAAATGAACAAAAAGGAAATAAGATACGATAATGGTGTAATTTAAACATATTTATTGACAGAAAATATAAATAGAAAATATGGAAGCTGATTATAAGTGGCTAAGAAAATGATATTTCTCTTAATAATGATAACAATATTGGTTAGGAGGAGCAGGGCGATGATGGTAATGGT
>BOPN01003498.1:72571-75071 GCA_017312705.2 Penaeus japonicus | reverse complement strand
ATGGTCACCAACTGAAACTTTCAGTGTTGCTATTTTGACACACATGTAAGATTAATATATATACTGTTTTCCTTCTATATTAATTTCAGAATTATAATGTTCGCCTAAGGATTATATATAATCAAATGAGTAAGTTCCTCGTGCACTTTATCTGTCCCAAATCAGTTCTGCTCTCCACTCCTTCCGATTATAATGAACAATTCATTTTTTGCCATGGTAAATAGCAAGGTCTATAAAGAACCTTCTAAGACATTGGTATACATACACTGAATTTCAATCTGTCACGTGGAAGGTTCGATAGGCCTCCTCGAGGGAAACGAGTATTCATATCACCTTCATTTCCTCCCTTTTTTCTTTTTCTTCTTCTTTTTCTTCTAGTTCAAGTGGGAACTTAATTTTAGATCGTCTTTGCGCCAACCTAAGAATTTTCTTTACACACTCTTTGATGAATGTGACCAACTTGTAAAATACAAGTAATAACTGCACTCCTTAAATATGTCAAGGTTTGTCAGTAAAGCTCAAGGTTTCATTCTTTGGAGTCGACTCATGTGAGACATCACAAAGAATGAACCGGAGCGTCTTTTTTCGAGTCTGTGCCGACGGATATTAATTCAGTGGATGGGGAAGGTGCGCTGGCAGGCGAAATTACGTTTCTATCTCTCCTTCGTAATAAACACGACTGTAAAGATATTCCTCTATTTAGATCAAATAATGCCGAATGTTAGTTTGGTTTGATACAATTTCGTGGAATTCCACATCGGCAAAGTGAATGTACGAACTGCAAAACTACATTGTACATTAAGCTCTTCGAAACAGTAGCACCTGTAATAACATAACGTCCATACCTTTTTGACAGTCTAAGCGGCCAACGATATTAAAGTGGTGGATATTCAGATTCTACGATATTTGTATTAGTGGATGCTTGAGTACACCCATAAATACATGCGTTTAATAGTTAATTGAATCTCTGTAGTTTTTTTTTTTTTTTTCTTAGCTTATGGTACACGAAGAGAACGTTACGCTATGCCAAAAGGCAATTTGGTGATTGTAATTTCAATCTTAGTTAATGGTCCATACGCGAGCTCGTGTTTCATTCATGTTGCTCTGTATAGTTTCACATATTCTACCCAGGGTATGAAAGTCAAGCCCACACAGAATTCATTCACATAGAACTTACGACAGTGCTCGCCACATTGCATGGGATTATTACAAGTGAAAACACACTGTTGTGTTATTAGTGTGGATCGGCACGGAGACTGCTGCAGTTAAGCCTTTATGTTATTCATCGGATTTGTAATAATATCCGTTTAGTTTGTGAAGTGATGTGTGATGATCTGCAATAACGTAAGGACGTGATGAAAGATTCTAGCTGTTTTGATCATGGTGATGATTATAAAACAGGAAAAAACAGTGAGATTAATGATAATATACTTGTAGTAATGATTCAATAACAGTAATTGCGTATCAATAATAGCGTTATCATTGTCATTACTGCACCCTGTTAATTACAAAAAGAATATTCAAACGGAACATAAGCGAAGTAAACATTCCAGAAACATACGTAATACTTAGTTTTGGGAATAGCTTGTTTCACAGTATATTCAAGAAGGTCTCATAAAAGGCACATGTGGGCAGGTTATTAGATGTAATAATGTAAAAACGTTTAGCCGACGTTGTGTTCAGAATGCGGCTCCCACACGAAACAAAAGCAATTGCTTAACACAAGCTTAGTGAAGAGTATGTGTACCACCATGAATATACCTTCTTCCAACCGGCAAACTATTTCATTTTTCTTTTCTTTGATGTTTCGTCTTCATCTCTCTCTCCACTCTTGCTCATTGTCTCTCTTTTTCAATAAAAAGCAAAATCTATCGCTTCATATTTTCTTGATCTGCACACCATTAACTTTTTTTTATATTCTTGTTTTATTTTGTATTTTATTTAATTAATCTTCCCGTACTTCAATCTAGAAGCAAATCTGTCATTTTATGTCTGTCTTTAAATACTAAACAATACATGTTCTTTCTTCCTTTTCCCTCTTTCTCTCCATTCTTACACTCTGCCTCGAGGGGTAAAAAAAAAAAAACATATGTTCTCCATTCCTATATTTTTTCATTTATCATTTTTTCCTCTGTAAAAAAAAATTGGTCATCGTAAGCTACACTTCTGAAGACTAAGTTTGCCTTTCATCATCTCCCGGTCCCGAAGTTCAAATATTGGACACGTTCTCTCGCCAAAGAAAACGGGATGAGGACGAACTTACACATGGGAAACTTGTGCAAATTTATTCTCGTGTCCAAAATGATTATAGGTAAAGTATGTGTACAAATAAATAATACGAATTAATAGCTGTCACAATACCATCCATGTCCCTCTTATATAAATATGTTTTAACACAAAATATATGCTTGTTGAACTATTATATACAGTAAATACATAAGTTAAAATATATTGAAACGAAATTTGAATCGAACCTTAATATAGAAACTTTTTTTTTTTT
>BOPN01003498.1:62571-65071 GCA_017312705.2 Penaeus japonicus | reverse complement strand
ATTCTCACCGTCCAGAGTAACGAATCCTGCCCCGTGTTCGTCCTTTGCATATTGCAGGATCGGTCGCCACACAGCCTCGGGCAATTCTTCGAGTTTGTTGTTCATCATTACTAGGTTTACCGATGCTGACGTTCCTGTATTCGTGATTGAAATCTTGTTAAGGTGAGGAAGGCCGTGATGGTGGTGTTGGTGATGGTGATGTGGATGGTGATGATGGAGATGAGAATGATGATGATGACGGTAATGGTAGTGATGATGATGACTATGGTGGTGATGTGGATGGTGATGATGATGACTATGGTGGTGATGTGGATGGTGATGATGATGACTATGGTGGTGATGTGGATGGTGATGATGATGACTATGGTGGTGATGTGGATGGTGATGATGAGAATGATGATGATGATGGTAATGGTAGTGATGATGATGGTGGTGATGGTGATATGGATGGTGAGGATGGAGATAATGATGATGATGATGTAGATGAGGATGAGAATTAAGAAGATGAAAATGGTGATAATGATGAAGATGAGGATGAAGATGAAGATGAAAATGATGTAAACAATGATGATAATGATGATGATGGCAGTGGTGGTGGTAATAGTGGTTGTGGTGGTGATGATCATGGTGATGATGATTTTCTTTTTCGTCATCATCATCATCACCAGATGAGGAGAAGGAGGAAGAAGAAGAAAAAGAAAATAAACACGTTTAAAAAGCTTTTTTTATTTTTTATTTTCTTATTTTTTTTAGCGTCATCTGAAAACTAGATGGCAGTTCTGTGTACGAAGAATTCTTTTAAATCCAGAGGTGTGGATCTAGATCAGTCTGGCCAAGATATATTAATATAAGAGTTACGGCGGCGACAAAGGGATAAAAGAAAACCCGTGGATATAATTAAAGGGGTGACTGATACGAAACACGGACAAGAATTATTACCTATACTTGACCGAAGAAGACTTATCTTACAGATTTCGGAAAGCATATCAATTATGAAAATGTGAATAACTAGATATTTTTCATTCATTTTATTTATTCTTCAAGGGAAGGTATGGAGGGTTGGTAGTTGTGACATCCATGATTAAGTATGTTTATGTATGTATGTATCTATCTATCTATCTATATATATATATAAATATGCATATATATATATATATATATATATATATATATATATATATATATATATATATATATATATATATACGTGTGTGTGTGTGTGTGTGTGTGTGTGTGTGTGTGTGTGTGTGTGTGTTTGTATGTATATGTATACATATATACATATATACACATACATACATACATATATATATATATATATATATATATATATATATATATATATACATATATACATATATATGTGTATATATATATATATATATATATATATATATATATATATATATATATATATATTATATATATAATTACATACATACATACATGCATACATAAAAACACACACACGCACGCACGCACGCACGCACACACACATACACACACGTGTGTGTGGTCCATTCAAAAATGAATCTCAACATTTGACAATTAGAGTCAGAAAAACCGACTAATGATACCGACGAGGCGGGTGGGATAAAGATTAATAGGCCTTTTACAACAGAATAAATCGCCGTTGATCTGATACAAGGGTTCTATTACTCACTGTAACTCACTCCCTTTAACTGCTAAAGTGTTTTATCAGCCTAGACAGATGTTTATATATGGGGATACACGTGAATAAAGAATGCAAATAGAATGTCGAAGAAGGCGTGGAAGAAAGTTGACTGCGCAGCATTCGTACCTGACATGAAGTCCTTATCAGCGCCGGAGATTTGGTTGTCCGAAAGAATGATCTCCAGGACGTCGTTCGATGCGAATGCAAGAGCGGCACTGTCCAAGTGCGTCAGTTTATTGCCCTCCATGTTGACATTCGACAAGATTTCTGCGGTTGAGAAGAGTCCCGGTGGAATATGCTCTATGCCACAGTATGCCATGGTCATATCCAGAAGACTTGGCACCCAAGCGAGGAGACTGTCTGAGAAAGCGAGTTGTTGATTGTATTCGACGTTCAAGGACTGCAGACTGTGGGAGTGAACGTCCTGGAGAAACACCATCTTGTTGTGTGACAGGTCGAGGACAGAGAGCTTACTAAAGTACGGCAGGTTCGTCGCAGGGAAAACTTTCAACTCGCTATGGCTCACCGTGAGCTTCTCCAGGGTGTCGTGAGAACTTTCGAATGTCTTTTCGCCCACGTGTGATATGTTCGTGTACTTTATGACCACGGAAGTGAAGGAGAGGTTTCCGAAAACGTTGTCTGCCAGATACACGACGGGGATTCTGTGATCTTCGGTGCCCGTCATCTTGAGTTCCCTGAAGGCAGTGGAAGGGAATCTGGCCTGGAAAATGCGTTCGAACTGCCAGGTATCCAGGACGTTGGAGCAATCGAGGTCGAGCTTCTCCGCCTCAGCGTCCCTCGTGCAGCGACAAGGGGCAATGTCGT
>BOPN01003498.1:55071-57571 GCA_017312705.2 Penaeus japonicus | reverse complement strand
CATTCGTAATGAAATCCCAACACAAGATATGGCATCACCAATGGTCAAGGTCACAGTAGGATGCCCAAACGGTTTAGGTACCAACTAGTAATTACCTCTCCGAATTGTTGCCAAATATATATATACCATTACCTACTATATATATTTAAACAAATTATAATGCATGGGCACATTATAATTCATGTGTGTGTGTGTGTGCACGTGTGGACGTTGATATGTATGGGTGCTGCGTGCAAACATACGGGCGTAGACAAATGCTTGGGGTATGTGCATAATTGCTTATTTGTATATATATGCGTCTACGATGTGCACTTATGGGCACAATCTATATATAGTAACGAATATATGTGCGGGCACAGGAGTACACATAGACATGCAAACATGCATTTTTGCGTAGGCCCTGCACGTATATATAAAAAAATGTCCATCCTCACATGAGTAAACCGGAAGGTCGTGAGATAGATCGGGGATATTAAGATCTCCTAATAACATGCGAGACTAACTCAAACGTGTTATTGGAGATAAAAGGTAGCCTCCGGACTAAAATTACTCCCCCCACCGTGCACAAGGCCGACAGGTGGGGGTATCAGGCCACACCCCTCTTAAATATGATTTCCCAGTCAAGACAACGGCCCTCATTCCCCGGAAGTGAAGGAGCCCCTGGTCACGGCAGCGATCAGGATCGCTCCGTAGCAGAGGGTGCTAAGAATATCCGGTTAGACCCAGGCCGCCTAAAGATGATGAATTTATGCACATACAATGTATGGACCCTGAGAACAGAATCGGATCTTTTGACACTGCTTGAGGAACTTTCATTTATTAAATGGGATATTGCAGGGCTTTTTGAAGTTAGGCGAAGAGCAGAAATTACTAAATGATGGGCACTTATTATATTGGCGAGGTAAACCCTTGGATAGCAAACAAAAATCAGGAGTAGGTTTCTTAGTTCACAAGCGACTTGAAAAGAATGTTAGGGAATTCTAGTGTAAATGAAAGAGTAGTCTCTGTAATACTGAAACTAAATAACAGATATAGCCTAAAAATGATCCAAGTATACACTCCTACCAGCAGTCATAGTGATGAGGAGATAGACAGCTTTTATGAAGATGTGCAAGCAGCTACCGATTGAGCAAAAACACACTTTACCGTGATTAAGGGGGATTTTAATGCCAAGATAGGAATAAGGGAAGATGGAGAAACCTCGGTTGGGAAACATGGAATAGGCACCAGAAATGAGAGAGTGCAAAGGCTGATAGAATTCGCTGAAGCTCGATCCCTTAATTATGAATACATTCTTCGAAAAGAGGCGGGAGAAATGGACATGGAAATCACCTATCACGACATTAAAAACGAAATTAAGCTTCATAATCATAAGGCGCGACGTGTACAAGACGTAACCGTTATCAATAAAGTAAATGTCACTAGCGACCATAGACTGGTCAAAAGTAGGTAGTACAGCTAAGAAGGGGAACTTGAAATAAGCTCATACAGAAACCTCTCGTTAATCTAATCAACATTAAGAATAGGGCGACGGAATTCAGTATCAATATCCGAAACAAATACGCAGTTCTCGAAGATCTTGACATAGACCAAATGAACGACCAATTCAGTGAGATATTAACGGGAGCTGCACTTGAAATAGGGGGTAAAGACGAAAAAGAAAAGTTCTGTAAGCTTTCGGTGGAGACAAGAGCTTATAAAACAGCTTAGGGAAATTAAAATAACATAAATCAGAGACAAGATAGAATCAACAGAGTTGACTAAAACGATAAACAAGAAGAAGAAAGAGGATGTACGCAAATTTAACATACGAAAAATAAACAAAGCTCTGATTGCTGGCACCAGCCTTAAGGCAACAAAGAGAAGGCTCGGAATAGGGAAAAAACAAATGTATGCAGTAAAGGAACACAACGGAGAGGCGACATACAATAAAAATGAAATTATCAAAGTAATAGAAGACTTCTATCGCGACTTATACCACTCAAACGATCAACCACATACAGAAACAAACACAACAATTTGAGACGTTCCAAACATCACGGTAGATGAAGTAAATAGGGCACTAAAAAGCATGAAAAGAGGAAAAACACCAGAAGACGGCATTAGTGTAGATCTTATTCAAGATGCAAGAGAGATCGCGGCAATAAAACTGGCCTGTCTTTATAACAGATGTCTAGATTTCGGCAAAACTCAAAAGGCCTGGAAAAACGCAATAATAATTTTAATACACAAAAAGGGAGACACAAAAGACCAAAAGAATTACCGACCTATAAGCCTCCTCTCAGTAATCTATAAATTGTTCACAAAAATCATCACAGCCCGTATCACCGACATATTAGATTCAATACAACCCAGGGAACAGGCAGAGTTCCGCAGCGGATTCTCAACTACATACCATATCCACACACTAGCTCAAATAAGGGAGAAAACAAACGAATATAGGAAGCCCCTGTGTATGGCATTCGTAGATTATGAAAAGGCATTCGATTCGGTACAGATA
>BOPN01003498.1:45071-50071 GCA_017312705.2 Penaeus japonicus | reverse complement strand
TCTTTAGTGGCATTTGCTCCTATCTTTATTTTCTTTGTTTCCCAGTCAATAAAGGGGAAATTAAAATCAATCATCATAATAGCTTCAATTTCCCTTGTATTGACAATGTAATTACTAATAACGCCTAGTGATTTATTGAAAGATGTTTCTGTTGTTCCAGCAGGTCTGTATAAAATAATGTATAGCTCTTTAGTATCTTTTGTCAATACCCCTAGTATTTCTACTGTATTATTAGAGTATTCTATTACAATATCCATTCTAGTTGCTAATTCTTTCCTGACATAAAGAGCTACTCCTTCTCTGCTTCTCTTATTTCTATGTTTCCTTATTAGCTCATAGTTATTAATTTAAATTTCTTCATTTTTTATATCTTCATTCAGATGAGTTTCTATAAGAGCTATCATTGAATAATTGTTGATCTTTGCCATGTCCTCTAGATATGTAGGTTTTGTCTGGTTACTTTTTGGATATAATCCCTGTATATTTAGCAATAAGAGTCTCAAATAAATAATTTCTTTGCGTGTCTACATTACCTTTCGTTGTTAGACAGTTGATGTCGTTTTCCCCTATTTTGGGGGAGCTGGACCTTCCCCCGGTGTAGCGGTGGGCGTTTCATCTGCTTCGCAGGACTAAATGTCCTTGTCTATTGCTGGTGATATACCAGTGTTTTCCTGCTCCGTCTTTTTCTCTGTTTTCCCTTAGTTTAATTATCAAAGTTTTTTGACTTTGCCTTTTTCCATAGCTCAAGTCCGGTGATATCCATGGTTCTTTACATTCGTCAATTTCCTTTAGTTTCATATTCTCTCCAATCAGTTTCTATTTCTGTTTTTCATTTCCTAATTTGACCTTAATTGGTCTTGGTCTCAAAGCTTCCTTTAAATATTTGCCTTCTCTAAAGGTACTCTCAACTTTGATCATTTCATTGAGGTTCAATTTTGTTATATCATTAATCATCTTCATATCATTTATTTTCCTGATTTCAAGATCATTTTCTTCTAGATTGCATATAAAGAGCCTCTTTGTTCTGAATGTATTTTCATTTTTCTTCTCAGACTTTTCTTTTGTAGGTTGTTTTGTTTTTTTCTTTTTGTCGCATACAACCTTCCAGTTAGCCTCATCATCATTTTCTGGTTGTTCAGTGCCTGAAATATCATTGTCTAGAATATTCTTTACCTGTTTATCCAATTTTTGCCATACTATTTCAGAAAACAGTTTTTTTTTTTCTTCTTCCTGATTTACTGTACTTGGCTCACCTTTTGGATTTTCTTGTTTCTTCTTTGGCTTTACTCTTACATTTTTGGTGTCTTGTACAGCCTTTTGTTTCCAATTCAGCAGCCTGAGTTACCTTTTTTTCTTTAGGTTTTTATTTTTGCTCTTGTTTTAATTCATGAATTTCATCTTTCAATATTTGTATCTCCCTCAAGCATTGAATCTTGAAGTCCTTTAATTCTTCATACATTTTCTGAATTATGTTTTCTAGTGGGCATGCCCTTTCGCACTTTTTGGATGTGCTGAATTTTTTGGTCACCGATATGGCTCATTTCCTCCTTTTCCAGTTTGTCTGATACGGGTGCATATACATTTTCTGCCAATGTGTCCCTATTTTTCTCAATTCTAATTAGTTCTTTTTAAAAAAAAACTGGCTTCTGATATATCGTCACAACTTTGAATTTTTTCCAGTTCAGTTTCAAGACTAGAATTACTATTAGTATTGATGTCTTTGGACCAGCTGCAGTCTTTTTGTATATTTTCTTGATTATCTATTTTTTAGTTCATTATTGATGCCTGTTAGGTAAGCATCAGTATTACATAATTTCCTTCATGTTTTTCAAGTAAGTATTTTCACATTTGTGGCATTATTTTCTATCACAGGTTTGGCATATAAATTGCTTTGTTTCATTGTGTTTAAAACATTTTTTTCTGTTTTAGAGTTTCTTTTACTTCTCCTTGGTTTAAACATGTAGTGTTTAAACCCTTAGAGTTATTTAAGTCTGGTCAAGGTCACCTTGGAAGCAGCTGGGCCACATATATATGTATATATATATATATATATATAAATACAAATTTTACCTCCCTGACTGGAACTCGAACCCGCGCCGTCAGATAGACAGGCACAGTGTAGCATCCGATACACTACAAGACCCGCTAAAAGAATTGTCTAACCAGACGCCTTATGAGACGTCATGGAATTTTACCTATTTACTCTTAGCAGAGCAGTGATAGCGAGGTTTTACAGACAATTCCCGCGGGCGCTCGGCAGCAACGGATATATATATATATATATATATATATATATATATATATATATATATGTATATATATACACATATATATATATATATATATATATATATATATATATATATATATATATGTATGTATATGTATGTATGTATATATACACACACACACACACACACACACACACACACACACACACACACACACACACACATATATATATATATATATATATATATATATATATATATCAAGGTCTTAATTGTATATGATAAAGATTCAAAATTCGTATAGAAGGAATAATGAAATATCTCTAGTTAATCTCAAATACAACGTCTCCTAATTCCAGGACCAACCCTAGTTGCCCATTTGGAGTCGCTTGGAAGGCGTGGCCACGAATCCTGCCCTCATTCCCCGTCGGCTTGCCCACAGGCCGAGTCGGGCAGCCTCTGCACAATGAGAGAGGTCCCCTCTGCCCTCGAGGTGACCCAGGATCCCGTTTCAAAATATGTCATAGATACATTTACACAGAATAAGATTAGTCTTCAAGTCGAGAGGATCTCCTCTCCCTTCACCTCCTCAAGGATTCCAGGTAGAGAGTGTTTAGTGCCTTTAGTGACTTAAATCATATACTCTGTGCATTGTCAGTGTTTTCTTAGTGTTCTCCATATACTTATAGCTCGGATCTCGTTAGCTTTGCGATAGGCTTAGCTCCCCTTTGCGTGTACATATTGTGCCCCTTATTGTAAATAATGTTCTACATATATATCTTGAGTTATAGGTTGTTAATGTTTTAGCTACCTTGTTTCACATAACCCCTTACTTATTATGTGTGGAATTTAGAATAATCTCTGCTCGCCACATAGTCTGGTGCCAGGGAGGGGACCCGTTTTGGCCATCACACAAATTAGTGTCAGTATTTGGGATATATGTTCTTTACACCAACTGGTAGTAGTAGGGACACATCTTATACCCATCACAATATATATATATATATATATATATATATATATATATTTACTCACAAATATACATATGAATATACATACATACATATATACATACATACATATATACATACATACATACATATACATATATATATACAGTATATATACATATATACATATATATATATATATATATATATATATATATACATATATATACATATATACATATATATATATATATATATATATATATATATATATATATATATATATATATCAGCTTACTGAAGTCTTTTATTTACATATGATGTTACAAGCCATGGCCGAATACGCATTTTTGAAAGCCCAGCCAGGTTTCAGTTTTCCGACAAAAATGCAGATTAAGTTTCTTTTGTATTAACAGGTCTAGCTGACAAGTTTTTTTCTTCTTTTTTTCTTTACCGTGATGGCAACATAAATAAAGATGAGTAGACATTCATATTTATTCCGGACACGTGGCGCCACAGTAGCTTAGTTGACAAAAAAATCTTTCTGTAGGTATGTTTGTATATATATATACATATATGTATGTACATGTATGTATATATATATATATATATATATATATATATATATATATATATATATATATATATATATATATATAAAAAGAAAGAATGGTACAGGGAAGCTAGAAGTAGAGTAAAGGCAGTGAGATGCCAAAAAGTGCCACAAAATAAAGAAAGGAAAACATTGAGTTATACCATCTATTAGCGTGATTTCGTGCAAGTATATCTGTGTAAGATCGATGTTCCCCTGAATATATTTCTAATATAAAATCATACCAAACATCGCGTATACGTCAAAGCCAGTGCCAAGGGTCAAAGGAGACCAACTACCATCCAACATCTGGCCTGAGTAAAATCCATTCCTAGTTTGTGAGTACATTATACTATAGAATCACATGTTATATTTTGGTGTTCATAAATCTAATCATGCAACCACACTGAATATCAATCTGGGAAATTATTCGTAATGAAAGCCCAACACAAGATATGGCATCACCAACGGCAAGGTCACCATAGGACGCTCGAACGGTTTAGGTACCAACTAGTAATTACCTCTCCGAATTGTTGCCAGATATATGTATACCATTACCTACTATATATATTTAAACAAATTATAATGCATGGGCACATAATAATTTACGTGCATATGTGTGCACACGTAGACACTGGCTGTTGTATATGGGTGCTGTGTGCATGCATTCAGGCGTATACATACGCTTGGAGTATGTGCATAAATGCTTATTTGTACATATATATGCGCCTACGCTATACATTCGCGGGTACAATTTATATATAGTAACGAATATAAGTGTGGGCACGGGAGCGCGCATAACCATGCAAACATGCATTTTTGCATAGGCCCTGCACGTATATATAAACAAATGCCCATTCTCACATGAGTAGACCGGAAGGTCGTGAGATAGATTGGGGGATACTAACATCTCCTAATAACATGCGAGACTAACTCAACCGTGTTATTGGAGAATAATGGTAGCCTCTGGACTAAGATTACTCCCCCCCACCGTGCACAAGGCCGACAGGTGGGGGTATCAGGCCACACCCCTCTCAAATATGATTTCCCAGTCAAGACAACGGCCCTCATTCCCCGGAAGCGAAGGAGCCCCTGGTCACGGCGGCGATCAGGATCGCTCCGGAGCAGAGGGCGCTAAGAATATCCGGTTAGACCCAGGCCGCCTAAAGATGATGAACTTATGCACATACAATGTAAGGACCCTGAGAACAGAATCTGATCTTTTGA
>BOPN01003498.1:32571-40071 GCA_017312705.2 Penaeus japonicus | reverse complement strand
AAATATGTAGTTACTGCATTCTACCATTTTTCTCATATATATATATATATATATATATATATATATATATATATATATATATATATATATATACATATATATGATAAGATATTGTCACAGTAAGACTTTAATTCTCTCTTACTTTGGTGGTGTTTTACTTCTACAAATAACTGGTGAGTAGGATAACGTTCTTTTCCATTTTCCAGGAGTGTCTGATGCCCAGAAGCAACATGACATCAACTTCCTGCTGCACAAGATCTATGGGGATATCCGTGATGATGCCCTGAAGGCCAAGGCTGATTCCTTTGACCCGGAGGCTGATCTATCCCACTATAGTGACGACGGTGAGGCAGTGCATAGACTCATCAGAGATCTCAAGGATGACAGGCTTCTCCAACAGAAGCACTGGTTCTCTCTCTTCAACTCCAGGCAGCGTCACGAAGCACTTATGCTATTCGATGTCCTCATTCATTGCAAGGACTGGGATACATTCGTCAGCAATGCTGCCTACTTCCGCCAACGTGCGAATGAGGGAGAGTTTGTCTATGCCTTGTATGTTGCGGTCATCCACTCATCCCTGGCTGAGCATGTTGTACTTCCACCTCTGTATGAGGTTACCCCTCACCTCTTTACCAACAGTGAGGTTATCGAGGCAGCTTATCGTGCTAAGCAGACACAAAAGCCAGGTAAATTCAAGTCGTCTTTTACTGGAACTAAGAAGAACCCTGAACAAAGAGTTGCCTATTTCGGAGAGGACATTGGAATGAACACTCACCACGTGACTTGGCATATGGAATTCCCATTCTGGTGGCAGGACAAATACAGCCATCATCTGGATCGCAAAGGAGAGAACTTCTTCTGGGTTCATCATCAACTTACCGTCCGTTTTGATGCCGAACGTCTTTCCAATTACTTGGATCCTGTAGATGAGCTTCACTGGGAAAAGCCCATCGTACAAGGCTTTGCTCCCCACACCACTTACAAGTATGGAGGTCAGTTCCCCTCTCGTCCAGATAATGCACGATTCGAGGATGTGGACGGCGTTGCCCGAATTCGAGACTTGCTCATTGTTGAGAGCCGAATCCGTGATGCTATTGCCCACGGTTACATTGTCGACAGGGAAGGCAAACACATTGATATCATGAATGAGCGTGGTATTGACGTCCTTGGAGACATTATTGAATCATCTTTGTACAGTCCTAATGTCCAGTACTACGGGGCCTTGCATAATACTGCTCACATTGTGCTTGGTCGACAGAGTGATCCCCATGGCAAATACGATTTGCCCCCAGGTGTGCTAGAACACTTCGAAACTGCCACCCGTGACCCCAGCTTCTTCAGGCTACACAAATATATGGATAATATCTTCATATACAAGGACACTCTCCCTCCTTATACTGCAGAAGAACTGACATTTGCTGGTGTTAGTGTTGACAGTATTGGGTAACGAGGGTGCACTAGAAACGTACTTCGAGGACTTTGAATACAATCTTATTAATGCTGTTGACGACACTGAAAAAATTCCAGATGTAGAAATCTCTACATATGTACCTCGTCTGAATCACAAGGACTTTGCTTTCAAAATTGGTGTTAGCAATAACAAGGGTGAAGAAACTCTGGCCACCGTTCGCATTTTCGCCTGGCCTCACCTCGACAACAATGGGATTGAGTTCAGCTTCGACGAGGGCCGTTGGCATGCTATTGAACTGGATAAATTCTGGGTTATGTAGCATTTTGTGTAATGTTTCATTTCCTTGCTTGTGTGTTATTAATCGTCCAATATGATCAAATGTGCTAGATATAAGTTCACATATATACGTGTTTGCGATTTTCCATTCTTTTTCTTGCTTCTCCACACCTCTCTCTCTTTAAATGTATATACATACACACATATAATTGTGTGTGTGTGTGTGTATGTTTACATATATAAAATCAAACAACCATAAAGATTTTCTTCTGTTGCTTAATTTTCATTTAATTTCAACAGTGGGCACTGAGTTACTGAAATCACTCGCAAATGTTCGGAATCCGCGGTGACTGTTCCTGATGTCCCCAGTTTCGCAACTCTCTTTGAGAAGACCAAAGCAGCCTTGGGTGGCGCCGACTCCGGACTTACAGATTTCGAGAGTGCCACTGGCATTCCAAATCGATTCCTTCTCCCCAAGGGTAACGAAAAGGGTCTTGAGTTCGACCTTGTTGTGGCCGTGACCGATGGTGCAGCTGACGCAGCAGTGGACGGACTTCACGAAAATACCGAATTCAACCACTATGGTGCTCATGGCAAGTACCCTGACAACCGCCCACATGGATACCCTCTGGATCGCAGCGTTCCAGATGAACGAGTATTCGAGATCTCCTAACTTTGGCCACATCCAAGTAAAGGTCTTCAATCACGGGGAACATATCCACCATGATTAGGAAATACCTTTATGCTAGATAATGGTATTCTTAATAGAAATGTGGAATATGATGTTTTGTTTCAAGGAGTGAAGATATGTAACTTGATATAACTTTATGGAATACAAAGAAAATGTTTCCACCAAGGCGTTTCCTTTCTTGATATATAACAGGATGTAGATGATATGCAAGCTAAATGAGACTCTACTGGAAGCGGGAATATTTAATTTCAGTTTCCACATGTATGGCTGGATTTAGACCTTGTGTCCTGGGTCAATTTCACCGGGTATCCATTGAACATGGAAATAAGATTATGTGACAATTTAAAACATGATTGATAAACCACATTTCTTCGAAAAAGAGATATAAATGTCTACAAATTAGGATGAGAAGAGGAGGTCTGATTGGTTGCAAGAATTATTTTGATTACAGTTTTCAGTTTTAAATGTAGACAATATTGATTCAATTTACTGGTGATCAAATAAGATATGGAGTGTCGGGATCTTGGGGAGAGGGGCTCTAACAAGGGGGGCATGGGGTAGTTGGCATATTTGCCCCTTATATATCCGGCCATGTCTACGCACTTCCTGCAGGTGCGTTTCCCATTTCCTGTTGACATCAATGACACGGATGAGGAGTATCACAATTTGTTGCATGGCTTCAATAAAGAAAGTTGATATAGACGAATCAAACCTAGAAAGAAAATCTAAATGAGACAATAAATATACTCTGTTCGACAGATTCATCTATATTCAATGATATTATATTAGGACTGTCACTCCTTTTCACATACCCAAACTCCTAATTTCGTTCAATTCTTTATGAGAAAAGAGAAAGAAAGAAAGAAGCTAGCAATTAATACCTATATTAGAAGACATTTATAAAAAAAAGTAGCCTTTGGAAAAACCAGCACAATAATCTAAATACAAACACAATCTTTGTGTCAAAAAGAAAAATATAGCATTTGTAGCGACTCGCATTCATGGCGTCTGTAGTGTTAAATTTTCATCAGTTACCTGACGTAATGTTTAGATTAAGTATCAATGCAAATGATCTCCGTCTTTCTTATATATATGTTGCTATATAATCTACAATGTGCTAACATTAGCACTAAATGTCGACGTATGTAAATCAGTTTCAGGCTATAATCCTAGCTGGCAGGGGCCGGGGGTTTAGATATTTAAAATAGCTTACGATATCGTAAGCTCACGCAGAATAGGAGAAATTCTATTCTTATGAAATAATACTTGTTAAGACAGTAGAGATAAACCAGATGTGAGTGTTTAAATATTTTAGATATATCTTTTCTTAGACCAAGATAATATTCTCTTATATCTAAATGCATGTATGAGAAACATAGACAGAAAGATAATACATATATATACATATACATTATATATATATATATATATATATATATATATATATATATATATATATATATACATATATATATATATATATATATATATATGTATATATATATATATATATATATATATATATATATATATATATATATATATATATATATTACTTATATATATGTCTGTGTGTGTGTGTGTAGAGATAAATATAAGATTTGATTCTCAAAGTAATATTCTTAAGGTGTATGAAAGGCATATTAACACATACTCACTCATTCTCTTTCTCTATCTGTCTATCTCTCTTTCTCTCTTTATATATATATATATATATATATATATATATATATATATATATATATATATATATATATATATAATATAAATACATATATATTTATATATGTATGTGTGCGTGTAGTTTAATAGAGGCTGAGGTTAGTATTTATGTGAGAAAGATGGTAGAATGCAGTAACGCATTTTAATATAGAAATACAAATTTTACCTCCCTGACTTGATCTGGTGGTTACATGGCACCTGGTTAGATAACTTTGTTGGGTTGTGTTTAGGACCCGATTCTGAATCTGAGAACCTTGAAAGTTCGAGTCAAGGTCAGGGAGGTAAAATTTGTATTTCTATATTAAAATGCGTTACTGCATTCTACCATCTTTCTCACACATATATAACCTCAGTAACCTGATTTGGGACTTGAATTAGTGATTCCGTTGCTGCCGAGCACTCGCGGGAATTGTCCGTAAAAATTCGCTATCACTGCTCTGCTAAGAGCACATAGGTAAGTTCCATGACGTCTCTTAAGGCGTCTGGTTGGACAATTCTTTTAGTGGGTCGAGTAGCCGATCAGTTTCAGCACCGTGCCTGTCAATCTTATGGCGCGGGTTCGAGTCCCGGTCAGGGAGGTAAAATTTGTATATATATATATATATATATATATATATATATATATATATATATATATATGTATATATTTGTATATATATATATATATATATATATATATATATATATATATATATATATATATATATATATATATATAGGGTGTGTGTATATATATATATATATATATATATATATATATATATATATATATATATATATATATATATATATATATATATAGTGTGTGTGTATATATATATATATATATATATATATATATATATATATATATATATATATAGGTATCTATATATGTATCTCTATATCTATTTTAATTTACTCATCTCATCTATCTCTAATCATCTCTATCTCTATTAGCCTCTCTATTCTTCCCTCTAGGGATGCATATATTCACGTAAATATCGGTACACCGATACCAGTATTTCTTCAAGATATCGGTATTATCGGCTACGGTATTTATATTTTAGCAAGTGAAGCCGTGCGCTGCCGCCACTCAGTCGCAGTGTTTTGCATCACGTCTGATAATTCCCCGCACGAGCCTCCATCCTTGCGTCATTCCTCATCTCGGGATCCTTCTTCACCTCAGTATCCTTCTTCATATTCCAAGCCCAAGTTTTCTTTAACGTACCTCCTCTGCTTCCCTCGCTTCCCTTCTCTTGCTTCTGTAACCTAATCCTGTCTTCCTCCCCTCATTATCTGCCATTTCCCTCTTTTTTTTTCCCTGCGTCTCTACTTCTATCCCTTCATAATCCACCATCTCCCTCTCCTTTTCCCCCGTCTCCACACCCTTGTCCTCATTCATCCACTCATCATCCGCCATCATCACCGCCACACAATGCTGATTCAACCCTCATTTTGTTCCATTGCGAGGAACACCCTGAGGAGGACGACTACGCTCAGTACCCTTCTCTTTCACCACCCAGCCAGTGTTGCCACCCATTTTGTTTTCTTTTATTTTTTCCAATCTGTGTATAGATGTAAGATTTTGTTATTATGCGTTAATAGATTCTAGATTATAAATAGAATGCATTTAGAATACAGTATGATTTAATATACCTCAGGGTATGGTATTTGTAAAGAACTTCTGAAAAAAAAAAAAAAAAAACATTATTGTACAACAGGTTACATTTAGAATAGAGGAGTATGTAAGAACAGTAAGATTAGGTAAAGAATTATAATATCTCTAAAGACTATCATACTACTCTCTACCACTGTCAAAGAAACAATGCAGTACATTATAACAATGGGAGCATGTAAGAACAGCAAGATTATGTAAATAAAAAAGTCCCACATTATCCACACTATAAGCTCTCCAAAGATAATCATAATGCTCTCTACCAAGCCCAAAATAAATCACCAGAAATGGGTAAATAACCTAAATGAAAAGGGTAGGATTAGACCTTTACAGTTATTCTTAATTAACAATGCTAACACTCACTATATTTGCAGTTCTCGTTGAAGTAAAGTATACACTGTACAATTTACTGTGCTGTAGGTTTACACACGAATCACATATTTTACCTCCCTACTTCAACATAAATTTCCAGTTCTTATGATTCCCAATCAAAGACCTGGAAGTCACAGATAGATGCTTCTCTGAATAGCTGCTTAGTCTTGAGAAAGCCCATCAAACACTGTAAATTAAATGTAATTATTTAATAAAATCAGACAATCTGAAATGAATCACAAAATCTGTAGATCTCATGATTAATCTGTAGTGATGGCAACCTTGACAACAAGATACTGTTGTCTACAATCAACTGCGAAGAACGATGTTAATTATTGAGATTTTCTGTTGGTGTTTAAAACACATTAAACTTCCACCTGTTTGGATATGTAGCACATAATCATCATGTTTAGATTTATGGCTAGAGAAAGAACGTTATAATAGGCAAGTTTAGATAACATAATTATTGGATAAGTTAAATATAATAATGCCTGGGAGTGTATTCAGTGTGCAGGATCCGAGTTTCACGAACCGAGGAATGTTACTGAAGTCTCCAGAAAGATTATCTATCTGAGAAGACTAAGAAAAAACAGCACGAGAATGGAAGTATATTGGATGAACTGGTGTTTCAGCTGCTTCCGACAATTGGTTAGTTGATGACTCAGAAATGTATAATATATATATATATGTATATATATATATATTTATGTATATATATATATATATATATATATATATATATATATATATATATATATATATATATATATATAATATGAAAATATACTAAATCCAAAAAGTGCAACGTAGAGACAAGTACAGTTTAGTTTCACGATAACAATATATCCTAGAAAATCAAAATACTCAAGAAAGACCTACAAAGGAATTCAGGATGCGCCAATTTTATAAAATAAAATTAATTATCAACATCATTTCAGGGACATGTACCCACCTGTACCACACATAATCAGGCCTATCTCAATTTCCACAGATAGAAGATAGCTTAATATGAACAATCATTTCGAGGAAGAATTTTACAGCAGGAAGAGTTGCAGGATGGCGCAATTTGGTCCCGACAGGAAGAGACATTTCAGCGAAGTAGGTCTCGGTAATTAGAGACAGTAGAAGGTAGCAGCCATTCTTCTATAAAAGCACTTGTCACCTCAGTACAAGATTTTGCATCAGTGCTGCAAACTATGGGAAATATAATGCAGGATAAAACATGAATTTTGCTGTCAGAACTTAAAATGAATATTTATAAATATGCTCTTTTTTTTACACTTCATTGAACTAATATAGAAATAATCTCAGTTAGTCTGAAAATCTATACCTGTAAGTTAGGAAGAGTCATATTTTTGTTTTGTATAATAA
>BOPN01003498.1:0-7500 GCA_017312705.2 Penaeus japonicus | reverse complement strand
TGTTGCGTCCTGTGGATCTAAAGGTATTTATTCACATTGAGTAGATTATTTATATACATCTAGCATGATGGTGAATAGAGGACTGGTGCAGTTATATGTACCAAAATTAATGTTAAGCACAAGGATTTGAAGAACTTCCTGTTATTTTGAAAAGTTGGTAGTGAATAAGTGTTTAAGTATTAAGGTTTTTAAGGAATATTAATTCACAGATGTCTTGAATATTCAGATGTTAGATAATTTAAAAAGTGCTGGTGCTGGATTGCAATACTGTTGTAAAAGAGGTAATAAAGGTTGGTGCTTGTCATCACTGTAAAGTACCTGGTTAGATGCTAATATTGGCTATCATCATAATGTGAAACAGGTCTTCCTGGTCTACTAGCCAGAGAACAGCTGTTAGAATGTTTGATTTTGACTTGAATGCAGATTTTGCCTTCTATTTTTAGTGTAACCCATGGTTGCATTCGATCCAGCTTGCAAGCAACTACAAACCTTGTCTTGTGGGTGTATACCAACACCTTGTCAAAGATTTCATTTTTGCTTTCTATTATTATTTTGTAGGCTGATTTTCCATTACTTATTCTTCTTCTGAAAACTTTTTTCCTAGAACTTTTATTATTAATTTAGTACCCTTTATTTTCTGACACAACCATGGTATAATGTTTTATAAATATTATGGCCCAAAGTTTTGCTATCTACTACCAGATCCATTATTGCCCAAAGTTATTCCCGCAGAATAAGTAAGCCCGTTCTTTGGCTTACTTATTATTCTCTTGTATTTTATCAACTTGGGTCTGGCATATGAATGACTTTTATATTTTTTTTTATTGTTATATAAGGCTGTTAAAGAATTTTAAAGTGGAAACATTCTGTGCTTGGAAAAAATGTATTTCTGATGTTTTATTCTTTTTAATATACCAAAAGCCTTTTCAAAATAAATGGTAAGAAAAACAAATCTTTTCTTTTCAGTTGGCCTTTAATGAAGCAATCATGCATTTTACATGATTATACTATACATGAATAAAAATTATGAGTCTTAGGGACTAAGTGGAAACCATCATAAGACAGATTATTAAATTACTTATACTCTTAAAATCATGTGCAAAGGTATGTTTTTGCAACTGAAGCTCAAAGCACTTCATCAGGTGTGGTTTTAATTCATACATGAGACTATAAAAAGTAAACCGAGCACAGTAAAAAGGCATTATTGTTGTCTGTTTTTTCTCTCTGTGACATTTTAAATTTTATCACATGTCTCTATGCATTTGTAACAAAATTTTCAACATAACTTGCACATGATTCAACATATACCATTTGAGATTTTAAATTTTATCACATGTTTCTTTGTGCATTTGCAACAAAAGTTTCAACATAACTTGCACATGATTCAACATATACATACCATTTCACAGATTGTACACTAAAGTGAAGAATATGAAAGACACATAATTATTTGAAATAACACATACAGAGTACATGTTACAATATCATTGTGCTATGTAAGTTTCTATAGTATTTAGGCCTTTTTGTCATACTGAAGAATCAGTCATCTATGTATAGTAATAGTGAAAAACATTCCTTTAAACATACAAAACACATTCTTGAAAAAAATTAATATTCAATTCTAAAACAGACCTGAATATCATTGACGCATCCTTGAATACTATTACTTTTTGGCACAACTTCCTGAAGATTAGCATTTTCTTACAAATGATTTCTCTTGCTCGGGATTTAACTGCATTTGCATTTAACAATAATCAAAATCTTAGTTTAGAATTGTTACATTTTCTAACTGATATGTCTAGTCAAGTAGAATGTACTGCCTTGAAAAAATATATGGTCACATAGGAAATAAAATACAGTTAATGAATTTTTGAATTATGGTTATGATTCTATTTTTTCTGTATCAAAATGATATGCTAACAGGATCATTATATACATGCTTACATTACTTACAAATAAGTAAGATGTCTAATTAATTTAATATTATTCACAAACTTTTCACCTTACAAAACAAAATAATAAAAAACAAGTACACCAATCAGATCTATAACATATATGTATTACTATCCTGAAAAGTCACCAAAGTAAAGGATTCAACTTCATAATTAAAAAAAAAAAAAAATTAAATTAAAAAAATCCTCTCACCAAATTGCAAATGAGGTTACACACAAATCGATCAGTCTTATGCCAAAATATGCTGGTCTGGAATTTCCTCATGTACTTTGCAAACCATGCAACCAAAACAAAGAGGGGAACATGCAAATGTGGGACATCAATATCATAATCATTTACAATAAGACACTCAAGAGGAACATGAATTAGAGGAAGACATCACTTGCATTTTTGAGGAGCAGATCAAAGGGTAAAAATTGAGTTTATAAAGTAATGAATTATTCAGCTGCTCTCTTTATATTAACCTTATGTAACTACTTCAGTTGGTTTGATAATGAGGACTAAAAGGCAAGGAAGACACTTTCCTGATTTTTACTTAATTTTTTTTTATATCTGTAATAATAATACATTTTGTTAAAAAGAAAACAATTGAATTCAAAAGCATACCATGACTTTTGCATAATTTTTGAGAAGAGCAAATTTGTTCTGAAAAGGAAAATAATAATGCCTACATCTAAAAATAATGCTTTAAACTGGTGGAATTAGTAATATTTCAGATTAGTGCCTTAAGCAACAATTAAAACCTAGAGTTAATAGTCCTTTTGAATTAATCCATTACATATAATGCAACAATGAGGGTGAAATTATAAATCTACGTGTACACTACAATAATGAAGAGACTGAAATGGACAGAAAGAAAATAAAGCTTAATCTCTAGTTGCATGTGATCTTGGTATGAGTATTCATTTTTTTTAAACATTTACACTTTTTTTGCTCTCTGATATACAAATATTACTGTACATCATAATGCAAGTCAGTACCAGTAAGTCAAGCAAAGCGCAACTAAGGAGAGTTGCAAAGCTATATATTTTCCAATGTAAATGCAACATTAAAATAATAGTGATATTTAGATCACTTACATGTTACTGTCCAGCAGAGTAAAAATAATGGTCAGAGTAATAAAAGTCAATGCATATAGGCATAACCATGCAGGTCTAAACTTTATGAAATGAAAGACATAATAGAGTGACCAAACAAGAATTCAAACTAATATGATATTATCAAAGGAAATGCATTGGGCACAAAGCTTTGTCATGTTAAAGAGATATGTTCAAAATATAATATAAATGGAAGAGAAATAAGAGGAGAATGAAGGTGAAAAGAGGAGAAAAGACAAGAAGGTGGAGATGAAGAGTAGGAAGACTATCCCTTTGGTTGCTGAAATTGCAAAAATGCTATTTTATGTATATACACCTTGACCGAGAAAATTGCAAAAATGCTATTTTAAGTATATACACCTTGACCGAGTAAATTGCAAAAATGCAACATTACATAATTTAAATTCTCATGAGGTGATGTATGGCTCAACTCTCCTCCAATTTAATTCTGTTATTTTGTACAAATGTTGTTTATAATATGAACAACTATATGTTGAATTTTACTTGCTTTATAATGTCTATGAGAAAATGCACATGTCTTTATAGTGGATACTTTTGAATAATGTTTTTGCAGATTATCATTGAGTATATCATCATTTATACAAGGAGCCGTTACTAAAAAAAGTTTACAAAAAGGGCCAGAAAAACATTCTTTTAGTCTTTGCTGAAAGTTAGGGTATTTTTTTTTTTAATTCATGATTTTTTTCCCTTAGGTCAGTATATAAATGGGCAATTTAGCCATTTTCTTTCTTTGAAGGAGAATAATTTCCTGCTTAATTAATACAGCCAAAGTATTAACCAGATGTGAAAGAGGAAGATGAAAGAGATGATAATAGAATAAAAAAAAGACAAGACAGAGCAAGAAGGCAGAGACAGTGCAAATAGAATTTTTTTAAAAATCACAAATAAAAAACAAGTGATCAGTACCTTATTTCGACATTAAATTCTTGGTTAGATGTATCTATATCTATATTTTGTGAGATTCTCTTCCTCCTCCTAAAATGTTAATAGATCCTATAAGCTATGAACAACATATTCACAGCCCATTTCTTCTGAAACCACAATCAGATCGCTTATGACTTAACTGCTCATCATTGGCACACTTTATTGACATATTGAGGAAAGTTATCTCAGTTGGTTTACCGTGAGCAAATCATTTTTTTAAAGCACTTGAACACAGACAGAGGCAGTGAAATCTTCAACATATTCCATACGTACAGTAAAATTATATATGTTGGGCAAACATGAAAAGTTTTCATATGCTCGCTATGGAAGTATTTGTAATATGCAGTAATACATGAATAGTAAAAAAAATTGTTTGACGCAGAATGTCAACATCATTACTTTTGTCTCTTTTTTTGTTAAACTAATCAATTGTGGTCTTGTAAATGCTATTGCATTTTGACAAATGCTTTTTCTAAAAACAAATCAAAACAAAAAACATCACATTTCCATGTACATCACATGTCACTTCCATTACAATTATTGCATTGTATAGGAATAAGAGTTCATTAAAATTAGGGAATTATTAAAAATATGAACATTCCTATCACTCACCCTTCATCAGGGGTCACACAAATAAACCATGCAAGCAGGATATACATGATGCCCTTTCTCATAATGTTGATATTTATCAACAATTCAGATCACTGGGCTTCGAACAACAGGCATTTCAGGTTAAAATAACTGCTAAACTAAATCAACAATAGTACAGAAGTTAGGAAAAAAACAAATGCAGATCTAGAAACAATTCTCATAATTTGAGGCAGAATGATTTTTGTACCACTATCTCTGCCAGCTATGGACTCAACTCATATAAAACCAGTCGTCAGTCAAAACCAAAGCACAACCACCTTGTTCTCTCCTGGGAGCTCGGCTGACAGAGGGGAGTCGCCTTCTGATTAACCAGGGGTCCTTAGGAGGTCCATACGAGGCGGGCACTCTAACCACTTAGACACCATGCCTGCCTACATAAAGGTTATCACTTTTAAGCCTCATACAATAAAAAAAGAATAATAAAAAGAATCATATGTTGATTAAAGAAGCAAGGCTGACACTATCACTAGGAAAAAAGGAGAAACAAATCTCATTTTTCTTCCATTCGCATTTAAAACAAAGTATTCATTCATAAAAAAAAAAAAAAAAAAAAAAATACAAAGATATACAAGTCATTAATCAGTAGGTACA
This sequence comes from Penaeus japonicus, assembly GCA_017312705.2. Classification (NCBI taxonomy): domain Eukaryota; kingdom Metazoa; phylum Arthropoda; class Malacostraca; order Decapoda; family Penaeidae; genus Penaeus; species Penaeus japonicus. The sequence goes on along the minus strand of BOPN01003498.1, from coordinate 2,263 downwards.
AAATCAATGACTTGAGACACACTAGCACCTTGAGGGGGGGGGGGGGGGGTTAATTCCTACAGCTACAGGACCTGACATGCCAGGGATGACAAAATCTTGTACCTGAGAGTGGAGATCAATGCATAGCTAAGTAACAGAGTCAGCAGCAAGTGGGCATTATTAATCATAGAAATTACATGGCAGTGAATGTCTATCTATGCCCATAAAAGCAACTTTAAAAGCCATTAGGTGATGCTGGAACATACAAGCAAATATTGTGATCAATGGATTACCTGTTGTGCTCTAGATTTGTGTACCTTTGAAAAATAAGACAATACCCAATGCCCAAGTTGTTGTACAGTATGTGTTCATCACACTTTTTTACTTTTCTTTCTCTAAAGTCAACTATCAATTTGTTCATTGGTGCCTTAAGCATATGTGTCAATGTTTGGCTTTTATGCACAAACAGAGTGAGTTACAATAAACTCTGTAATGTACACGTTCTGTTGTTTGTAAGACACTGAAAATCAATATATTTATATATTTTTTAAATCATATAGTCTGCTGTAAAACAACAGACTTTATCAATCCTTTGGCTAATTCTAAGAATATTTTCAAATGACATGTAAATATGTACTGTACACATAAATACAAGTGTTAGTATTTTTTTCCTAGAATCTGAATAAATGAATCAACCACAAAGACAAATTAAGAGAGGAATAGCTTCCCTATCACACATATGCTACTGACTTGCCTGGAATTTTTATAATTCAATTTACCTTGCATATTGAGCTTCACATTTTCAGTTATCTACAGTATTTCTATTCCTCCAGTGGCAATTTTCCAGACTTATCTAATAGAGGATTTTCTTAAGGCACCTGATAAGCTCTCCTCTCCCTGGTCATAGTCATCCTTATCATCATCATCAGAGTAATCTTCAAGGAAAGGGTTTCTACCTGTTCTTGGCCGAACTGAAGGCGGGTTGGGTCTGGACTCCTGGTTCTCTTGCCCCTCTTCTGCATTATTCTGTCGAGGGGTAGACGTCTGGAAATCTAAAGACTCCTCTTCTTCCTTTTCCTTCTTTCCATTCTTGTCTGGCAACCAGTCATAGTAGGGGTTGAAAGGATTAGAGTTTTCTGGGCTGGCTATGCTGGCATGCCGATGGGAAGAGAGGTTTGGACTTGATGATGATGTGTCAGGTTGGTAGCAAGTGTCGTTATAACTCGAGTTGTCGCCAACATTAAGGGGAGGGTACTTGACTGCATGGTGAACTGAATTATCATTGGCCAAGTTGGGAGCACTGGTGGAGTGGGGAGAAGTTGGATGAGATGGTGCAGATGGGGGCTGAGGATGCATGTGAGAGGGAGAGCTAGGGATGTCGACTGCAGGGAAATCTCCTGGGAGGTCAGGGTACATATGGCTAGGAGGAGGATAGTGTGGGGGACTATCAAAGTTGGTGGTGGAAGCATTGGGTCCTATGGCTTGGTTCCTTTCCCCACGACCACCACGGGGTTCTGGCTTGGGAGGACTCAGAGACGACATGGAGGCTCGGGGGGCAGATGGGTTCAGCGAAGAGTTGTTCAAGTTGTATCCTGAAGAGTCATTTGTTCCATTGTGGTTAGTGATGGCAGAAAGGTCATTCAAGTGTTCCACTGAAGGGGTATATGGGGGTGGAGGGTCTTCTGGCAAAGGAGGTTTGTGAGAGAGACTGTCCTGCTTGTATGCCCGGACCTGTTCTTTGGCTTGCTGAACAAACTTCTTGGCTGCTCCTGCACCTGTAAATTTTATAAGAAAACATCAATTAAAGTAATTCATTTACACTAAGTTGCCAAAACATACCGGAATGTCATATGAATAGATTACTGTATAAGTAAGAATCAAAATACAATCACATTAAAATGATACCAAAGAAATAACTAACAAAGGTTCCCTACAGAAGAAAAAAGAAATATAGAAAAAAAATACCTGTATATTTAACGTCATGGAGGTCTCGGTCATGCACGTCCGGCAACTCTGATGCAACATTCATATGTGCAGTGAAGATCATAAGACACTTTTGTGCAAGCTCACAGTATGCTGCTCCAACTTTGAGCAAACCCTCCTTCACCCGGATCATCTTCACTGCCTCATTCTCTGCCACACGCTCCACCACTATGGGACAAGGAGAGAGACAAAGATAGGTGGGGTTAGGGGAGAATGGGAGAATGGGAGGCAGGGAGAATGGGAGGCAGGGAGAGAGGGAGAGAGGGAGAGAGGGAGAGAGGGAGAGAGGGAGAGGGGGAGA
>BOPN01003497.1:152500-157940 GCA_017312705.2 Penaeus japonicus | reverse complement strand
TATATTGCTGTCACAGAAGAGCAAAATCACCGGTAGAGACTGTCAGGTAAGTGAGGAGTGCCTATGGCACCACAGGCACCGTGCCAAGAAGGACCGGCGAGAGAAACTTGACAATTTTAATGGAAAAAAAATCATTGATTATTGACGATTAACTCTGGAGACAAAAGTGAAGTGAGGAAATGAGCCACTGAGGTGTAGATGCTTATTAATAGAACAGGCGCATATTTCCGGTTTGAGTTCTCGTTTTGGACCTTCGGGGTTACGGAAACACGTGGAAATCCGGTTCTCGAGGAAGAAGGGAGGTGGGAGGAGGAGGAGGAGGAGGAGGAGGAGGAAATGGGGGAGGAGAAAAGGAGGGTGAATGAAGGGAGGGGAGGGGAAAATCACATGAACCCGAGGGGAGATTCCGGTACAGGGGGGGAGGGAGGGAGCAAGGGAAGATGGACAGAGAGTGGGGTGGGGGTGGGGGGGTAAGGGAAGGAGGAGGGAGTAGATAGAGGGAGGGGAATGGAGGGAGGCACTAGGAGAAAGGCTACTATAGGTGCTATGTAAGCGTGACGTCAGAAGAGTACTCGCCGGTGATTGGCTGTCGGAATCCGTATTAATATAGTCTCCCCATAGGCCTCAGTGCCTCGGCCTCAGTCTTCACCGAGACCTGTCTGGACCAAGAGCTACCGCGCGCGTTCACACACACACACGCCCTTAACAGCCGCCGAAATGGGGAAATCCTTCGATCCTATGAGCTTTGTTAAGGACTTCTTGGCCGGTGGCATCGCTGCCGCCGTGTCCAAGACCGCCGTGGCGCCCATCGAGCGCGTGAAGCTCCTGCTGCAGGTCCAGGCGGTGTCCAAACAGATCAGCGCCGACAAGGCCTACAAGGGTGAGTGCGACCGCCGGGATCGAGGGCTGCGAGTGCCGGGGAGTTTGGAGTGACTGATCTGTGGATTGCCATGAGGACATCTGGAAGGCTGGAAAGTGCTCCTCGCTTCGAAAGCTTCGATCGGATCATCTCCGTTCTCTGTCTTCACTTTCCTAGTTTTTTTTGTTTTTTACCTCGTATCTCTCTCTCTCTCTCTCTCTCTTTCCCCTCTCTCTCTCTCTCTCTCTATCTATCTACCTATCTCGTTCTCTCTCTCTCTCTCTCTCTATCTATCTACTTATCTCGTTCTCTCTCTCTCTCCATCTTTCTCTCAATCTCTCTATCGATTTCTTTCTCTCTCTTTCCCCTCTCTCTCTCTCTTCCCCCCCCCCCCCTCTCTCTCTCTCTATCTATCTACCTATCTCGTTCTCTCTCTCTCTCTATCTATCTATCTCGTTCTCTCTCTCTCTCTCTATCTATCTATATATCTCGTTCTCTCTCTCTCTCTCTCTCTCTCTCTCTCTCTCTCTCTCTCTCTCTCTCTCTCTCTCTCTCTCTCTCTCTCTCTCTCTCTCTCTCTCCCTCCCTCCCTCCCTCCCTCCCTCCCTCCCTCTGTCCCTCCCCCCTCACTCACTCACTCTTTCCCCCTTCTCTCTTTCTAACCATATCTGGTTCGCTCACATGATCCCAGCGTCCCTCTCGCCTCATTAGCTCACAGAGCATGGAGACAGAACCCAAAACGTGAACAGAATGTAAAGAGAAAAAAGTGAAAGTGCAGGCTATCTACTCATTACCAGTTACTGTGCTGTGATAAAGTGACTGGCTAAAAATAGGGGAGATAAATAGAGATGGGGCGGAGAAGAGAGTGAAGTGAGAGAGAGAGAGAGAGAGAGAGAGAGAGAGAGAGAGAGAGAGAGAGAGAGAGAGAGAGAGAGAGAGAGAGAGAGAGAGAGAGAGAGAGAGAGAGAGAGAGAGAGAGAGAGGAGAGTGAAGAAAATTGATAGAGATAGAAAGAGAGATAGATAAGGAGATAGAGATAGATAGATAGATAGATAGATAAAGAGAGAGAGAGAACAACAGTTGATATACAAGTACAACAAGAGTATACCATAGGAGTTCTTCTTCGTGCCAGTCAAATTTGTCTAACACAATTTTTTCGATAGTAATAAATCTTTCAAATATTAGTTTCAGAATCTGTTCCTTGGTTTATCATCGTTTGTGCTCTGATTTCGGATATTTATGGGAAAAAAATATGATAATAACGGTGATATAGTGGTGACAATTTAGGTGAATATGATTATTTTGTTAATTAGAAGATTATTGATAAGGATAATAGCAATAATATTCCCATGGATGATTTATATATATATATATATATATATATATATATATATATATATATATATATATATATATATATATATATATATATATTACGTTGCTTAATTAATACAGCTATGTGATATACCTCAGTCTATATCTCTGTACTTCAAACACATATAAAATATCTTTCTTGTAATTAGATTGCTTTTTGTACGTAAAGTGTCTCGCTTGCAATCAATATCTCTTTCTTGGAGTACTTAAAATCTCTATCTAGCATTAAAAAAGATCTTTCTTGCAACGAAAGTCTTAAACTAAAATCTCTTTCTTCCAGTAGTTAAAACCTCCTTCTACCATTTATTTATTTTGTCTTGCAACGAAAGTCTTAAACTAAAATCTCTTTCTTTCAGTAGTTAAAACCTCTATCTAGCCTTAAAAATTATTTCTTGTAACGGAAGTCTTCACTCAAAATCTCTTTCCTTCAGGCATGGTCGACTGCTTCGTCCGCATCCCCAAGGAACAGGGCGTCTTGGCTTACTGGCGTGGTAACTTGGCCAACGTTATCCGATATTTCCCCACCCAGGCTCTCAACTTCGCCTTCAAGGACAAGTACAAGCAGGTATGTCCCTTTGAGATGGGTTATTTCGTCTGTAATTTCTTCTTGATTTGTTTCCGGATTTTTTTTTTTTTTTTTTTTTTGAGTCATTTTGGCCCGTGGTCTTGGAAGGAGAGAGACGGAATAGGAAGAATAAGTGAGAGAAATATTAAGATTTAATAATCTTCGGGTAGATTTTTTTTCTTCTTCGCTATTTAATTATTCACTTTGCAGTGAATCGCAGAAAGCGTAAAGAAATAGCAGGATGTATAAAACTGTACAAACTGTTCAAATTGAAAGTAAACATTAATTCTAACTCTTAAATCAGATCATATACATCTTCAAGTATGTTTAGTTAAAGTACATGTCGCTAATGCCATTAAACAAACCTTAAATACAGACTCCAAACTCAGATAATAAGCCTACGAAAAAAGTCAACCCGGCTCCAAACATTCTGAAAATAACTCCTAAAAACCGGCTGCCACATAGTACTTGTATAGTACGTCCCTTTGCCGGCTGTGAATGGTCATAAGGCCTCACGTGCCAAGGGTGTTACTCAGGTTTTTCCACCCTCATGAAGTTTTGGCACTGCGCCAGCCTTTGGAGGGCAGGCACTGTCTGTTTCGCCAGGATTTCGAAATTACGGCGCTCCAAAATATAGTGATTGGAAAATTTACGAGGAATCGTTTCTTATCAATTTGCTTTCAGTGTTTTGGGGATTTAGAATTGTGAATTGACGATTAATGTTGTTTTCTGTTATTATTATTATTTTTTATCATTATTTATTCATTCGTGTAGTTCCTAGGATTTGAAAATAAAGTGTCTTGCATAATTACATGGGTTATCTAGTTGCCTCATACTCGAAATCACTAGCTTAATATTAAAGTGTCTATTTCACAAAAAAAACGTAGTAATTATCATCAAACATATATTCCAAGCGTTTTAAAACATCCTGATAATTATTCATGTATATCACTTTGGCCTGGTCATGTGCAGCCTATGCTTTTCATAAAGTGGAGAATGCTGTAATAAATGACGATGTATATGTATTTAGTCTTGAAACTTATGTACTTAAAGAATATATATATATATATATATATATATATATATATATATATATATATATATATATATATATATATGTATATGTGTGTGTGTGTGTGTGTGTGTATGTTACTGTATATCAATTGCGGTGTTGGAATTCAGAAACAGAAATGTGAACCTCCACTGAACTGACTTTTTTTTTACAGATTTTCCTTGGTGGTGTAGACAAGAAGACACAGTTCTGGAGGTTCTTCCTTGGCAACTTGGCCTCTGGTGGCGCTGCTGGTGCAACTTCTCTTTGCTTCGTCTACCCTCTTGATTTCGCCCGAACCAGGTCAGGCAGCATCATATGCAAAAACTTTTTTTTTTCAGCATTGTATTGCCTTCCTAACTTCTCTCACCATTGAATATATGAATAAGGAAAAATCCACAATCCATATAGATCTATGTTAATACGTGATAACATTACACCGACTGTTAAGACGCAGTTCAAAAGGATGCATTCGGATCCTACGATCAATAGGACCTCACGACCCCTCTCTCCTTGCCCTCCAGGCTTGCTGCCGACATCGGCAAGGGCGCCGGCCAGCGTGAATTCAATGGTCTGGGAGACTGCCTCGTCAAGATCTTCAAGGCCGATGGTCTCGGTGGGTTGTACCGTGGCTTCGGCGTGTCCGTGCAGGGTATCATCATCTACCGTGCCGCCTTCTTCGGCCTCTACGATACCGCAAAGGGCATGTTGCCTGATCCTAAGAACGCTAGCCTCATCGTCTCATGGGCCATTGCACAGACCGTGACCACCGTCTCCGGCATCATCTCTTATCCCTTCGACACTGTGCGTAGGCGCATGATGATGCAGTCTGGTCGCAAGGGCACTGATATCCTCTACAAGAACACCATTGACTGCTGGAGGAAGGTTGCCAAGAACGAGGGCACTGGTGCCTTCTTCAAGGGCGCCTTTTCCAACGTTCTTCGTGGTACTGGTAAGTAACCTTTGAATTTGTTTTAGGTGGCTAATAAGATTGTGAAGCAGGAATTCAAGTTGAAGAGCTAGAATAGATGCAGCCCTGGTGGACAATCTACTTGTGAGACAGCAGTTTTAACAGGAAGGATTCCAAGCTTCCCCGCAATGTCTTAATACATAAATGACGTTCTAGTGAAATCCATAGTAGACAGAATCAGAAGTGGAGATGAAGTATACAAAGATAATAACCTTCCTGTTCCCTCTTCTAGGTGGTGCCTTGGTGTTGGTGCTGTACGATGAAATCCAGGTTATGCTCTTCGGTACCAAGTCTGGTGGCGGCGAATAGACATCAATGACAAGACTTCTTTCTTCTTTCTCTTCTTTCTCATGACCTGAGGGAGTTTGCAGAAAAAAGGAAGGAAGGAAGGAAGGGAGGAACCGACAACATGATCTTCGGGGGAAAAGGGGTGAAAATAACTGAGCTTTGCATGCACATGGGACACCAGACAGCTGTAGCTCATAACTGTTTCACCTTATGTATAGTAAAATAGTTCCGTGGAACTTTATGCAGCCTCTGTCCAAGAAGTAGACTACAAGTTTGTTTATACATATCCATTTTTTAATAGGAAGAGACCCTCGGACCATAAATTTTGTAAAA
>BOPN01003497.1:127500-132500 GCA_017312705.2 Penaeus japonicus | reverse complement strand
TAGAGACCGTGGATGGGTGGCATTCAAGGCTTTCTCTCCTACTGGTGCTAGGAAAAAGTGGTGCCATCTAGGTTTTGGATGTTAAGGTAGCACGATATTATGGTAATTATAGTAATTATGACTGCAGTAGCCATCATCACTCCTTTTTCATAGCAAAATAAAATAGCACAGTGATCCAAAATCCCTGAATGTCATGTACGTCATGACGCCCATCGTCAGGCCAAAGCTCCTACGTCATGTATGTCATGACACCTGTATGCAATGGGTTAACCTTAATATTATTGTTACATATGTAAACCTTATATTAGTATTGATGATTATATTTGTACTCATTGTATTGATGATTTGGCTTCATCTTCATTACTATTAAATTATTTTGACCTTTTTTGACTTGCGTATAATCTTGACATATCTATACCCAGGATGGCAGGGGATTAAGTGTCCAGAGAATAAAGAATTTGAGCGAGAACATCAAGCAGTGTCGACAGGTTTTGTGGATTGCGGAAGGCCGGCTAGCATCGGTTGCCCTTGACGGAACTATTCAGGTGAGTTTCATTCACGTGTCTTTCGGAAAAAAAGAAAAAAAAAGATCTTAATTCTGTGAAGAGTTTTCAGGGTGTGTTTTTCAGGCAGGGGATGTGGTTCCAACTTTTTCTGTTGAGCTAGCTTGGGAATACTGTCATAGGAGGGGTGTCGATGGAGTGTTTGCAGTGCGTTTTGATGTGCTGTCTGGGTTTGGCGGATAAGGATTTAAATCTGGGTAGTTTGTTTAACTTTTATTTGATTTTTGCCTATGATCAAGTCATGTAAAAAGAAGTTTTGTCTCATCTGCCCCCTGGGATGAAAGATGTCAAACGAAATCTTTATCTGAACTTCTTGTTACAGGTCATCAGTGTGACAGAGTCGGAGGTGGAGGTGGAGATGGAGCTGCGTCTCGAGCCAGGCCACAGTGTGAACAAGATGAAGGCCAACCAAGAAGGAAGCATCCTGGTGGTGGTTGACAACCAAGAGGTGGTCACGGCCTTCAACCTGTGCAAGGACACCAACTCTAAGCTGCCCAGGTACAATGCCCCTGTGACAGCCCTGGGCATTCATCCCATCACCTCTGATGTGGTGGTGGTCTACGCCGACATGATGGTTAAGGAGTACAGCCTGAAGACGCAGCAGTACACGCCCTTCTGCCGTCAGTTCCTTTCCGAGTGTCCAGCCGAGTTGACCAAGAGGAACTCTGTGGTTCATGACGTGAGCTTCGACGCGAGACACAAGAATTTGGTACTCCTCCATGATGATTCAGCCATCATTGTCCTAAACAAGGAGAAGAGTGTCAGTGAACAGTCCGTCAATAATAAGCCAGCCAAAATGAAGCGTACAAATTCCCCCATGGACCGCTGTAATGGAAAGATTGAGAGGGGCAAAAATACGCTAGGCTTTGTCATTGTACGTAGACCAAATCAGATTTTGCACTTTTCGCATGTGAAAAATGACTCTGTGGTTAGTGTAGAGCTGGATGACCTACAGTTATTAGACAAGTTACCCCCCACACTAAAGGTAAAGAAATATGGAGGAGTTTAAGTACAAGGCCTACGTAATAAGGAAAGTGACTACAGAAAAAAAAAATTATTTTCTATTCTTGGGTCACCTTTGTTAATCAAGGAAGACATGTTTCTTGTATTAAATTATAAAGTGAATTTGTGGAAAGTGTAATATGCTGTTCATAAAGTATATACATATCATTGTGGTTTTATTATTGTTTCCATTTTGCAATGAGGTTGGCCATAGTTATGTTATCAGAAAAATTTGCTTGTAATTATGATTCCTGTTATTCTGGCACCTTTAAACCGTGATTAACCCATTCACGACGGGGGCATTCCAGCCTTGCATGTCACAATGCCAGGGCTCTCGAACGCATAGGCCTAAATCAGTTACATAAACGACGCTGTATGGTGTCCCCAGCGAACGGGCCTTGAATGCGCGGTACCCATGGTGTACCACCCATCCAGAGAGGGTTAACAAAGACAAATAAAGCAATAATGTAATTATTTATAAAGAGTAATGAAAGGCTCTAGATATGAACCAGAGTGCCAGACTATTTGTTAAATAAGAGTTCCAGTAATCTGCAGTGGTGCAACATAAAATACCTGGATTTTATGGAAATGTGTTTGTCTCGATTGAATCATGACTTGTGAAGCTGAGACTTTTTTAAAGAAATTACTTTAGTATATTCTTAAGAAAATAAATGGTTATTAAATATTAAGTTTCTGTAAAAACTCAAAACCCCAAAATTATTGGAAAATTGATCAAGGATGAGAATTAAGTGAAAGTGCAAAGAAGCTTCTATTTTTTTCAATTGCTTCATAAAATAAATATCAAGATATACTTTGAATTCCTTTAAAGGTTTTGTAATACAACAATGCTGGCAGTAGGTTTTATGCTTAGGTTTTATAATTAGGTTTGGTTTTATGCTTCTTGATAGGTATAAAAGAAGAGAAAAAGGGATAAAAGAAGATAAAAGGGGCGAAAGAGAGGGAGGGAGGGAGGGAGGAAGGAAGAAAGGGAGGGAGGGAGGCAAAAGGAGAGGAAGAAAGGAGGTAGAGAGAGAGAGAGAGGAAGGAAGGAAGGGAAGGAAGGAAGGAAGGAAGGAAGGAAGGAAGGAAGGAAGGAAGGAAGGAAGGAAGGAAGGAAGGAAGGAAGGGAGGGAGGGAGGGAGAGAGGGAGAGAGGGAGAGAGGGAGAGAGGGAGAGAGGGAGAGAGGGAGAGAGGGAGAGAGGGAGAGAGGGAGAGAGGGAGAGAGGGAGAGAGAGAGGGTGAGAGGGAGGAAGGAAGGAAGGAAGGAAGAAAGGAAGAAAGGAAGAAAGGAAGAAAGGAAGAAAGGAAGAAAGGAAGAAAGGAAGAAAGGAAGAAAGGAAGGGAGGGAGGGAGAGAGAGAGAGAGAGAGAGAGAGAGAGAGAGAGAGAGAGAGAGAGAGAGAGAGAGAGAGAGAGAGAGAGAGAGAGAGAGAAAAAGAAAGAAAAGAAAGAAAGAAGAAAAAAAAGAAAGAGAGAAAGAAAGAAAAAGAAAGAAAGAAAGAAAAAGAAAAAGAAAGAAAGAAAGAAAAAGAAAAAGAAAGAAAGAAAGAAAGAAAGAAAGAAAGAAAGAAAGAAAGAAAGAAAGAAAGAAAGAAAGAAAGAAAGAAAGAAAGAAAGAAAGAAAGAAAGAGAAAGAAAGAAAGGAAGGAAGGAAGAAGGGAAGGAAGAGGAGAGGAAGGAAGAAAGAAAGAAAGAAAGAAAGAAAGAAAGAAAGAAAGAAAGAAAGGAAGGGAGGGAGGGAGGGAGGGAGGGAGGGAGAGAGAGAGAGAGAGAGAGAGAGAGAGAGAGAGAGAGAGAGAGAGAGAGAGAGAGAGAGAGAGAGAGAGAGAGAGAGGAAGAAAGAAAGAAAGAAAGAAAGAAAGAAAGAAAGAAAGAAAGAAAGAAAGAAAGAAAGAAAGAAAGAAAGAAAGAAAGAAAGAAAGAAAGAAAGAAAGAAAGGAAGAAAGAAAGAAAGAAAGAAAAAGGAAGAAAGGAAGAAAGGGGGGGAGGAGTAAATAGAAAGAAGGAAAAGTAGAAAGATGCATGCACAGCCATACAGGCACTTCCAAAATAAAATACCCAATGGACTGCTCTTTACAAACGGGCGATAATGATAATGATGGTGATGATAATAACAATAAGTTATATTACCACAACTACTATTCCATTCTCTTCTCTCTCACACGAAAATAAAAAAGTACTAATCGGTCTATGCTGTAATGCTGTACATGTGTGATATGATATACTGTAGACAGGTGTTACCGTTCCTTAACACAGCTGCGGTGTCCGAGTGGTTAAGGAGATGGACTTGAAATCCATTGGGCTCTGCCCGCACAGGTTCGAATCCTGTCCGCAGCGAATTCTTATTGAAAGTGCACCTGTGCGCCCTACCAGGTAACTGGACGTTGCACATCTGAGTGACATAATAGACTGGCTTATTGGGGATAGATAGAAGAGACAATTATGGATAAAATAATCCTACGCACACTAAATTCTGATAACCATTTTCTTGAGTTACAATATCTTCCTTTGAGAATTTGGAAAATCCTAATTTTCGAAGTGGTCCTTTTTTCATTACTACAACATAAAAATCTGCCTGGAATTGGATTCGAAATCTAAAATTTGCTTCATCGTTCCTGTTCATCAAACGTTATAACACTTCAGTCCCAAAGTTAAACGTTTTTTTTTTCATTACAATTAACGTTATTTACTGTAAGAGGGATTTGGAAAGAATGTCACTAGATATTGAGTTTAATAAAAAAAGAAGAAGAAAAATGGATACTTGTGTTATCATTCTACGTGTTTTTATTATGATTAAGATGAATGCTAGAGTATAGAGTAATACTATGGTAATGATAATGATTGTGATAATGATTGTGATTGTGCATAGGGTTAGGATTAGGATATGGATCATGATGATAATAATGATGATAAGAATAACAATGATAGTAATGACGTTGATGGTAATGATAATGGTAATGATAGTAAAATAATAGTAATAATAAAAATAACAATGATGGTTATAACAATCATAATCACGATGCCAATCATAATTGCGATAATAATAATAATAATGATAATAATAACACCATCATCATTACCATTATCAATACCATTACCATTATTGTTATCATTATCATTATCATCACCATCATCATCATCATCATCACCACCACCACGATTACCATCAAAATCACAATTACCATCATCATCATACTTGCTATTATAATCAATAAATATAAAAAAGTCACTAAAGGGTCCAACTGCGCATTTAGTAAACCTACTGCCTTCTTATATTACTCATATTGCCATTTCCTTCTTTCGCTTCGCCTCCATTGAAAATATTGCAGAGGCAATTTCCTGGATGCGTAATTTAAGGTCAGACAGTTATTTTCAACCTGTCATTGCCAAGCATGATATAAAGCAATATAGTTGTAGTATCCAGTAAGAAGTTGT
>BOPN01003497.1:117500-120000 GCA_017312705.2 Penaeus japonicus | reverse complement strand
GATAGGTATATGTGTGTGTGTAGGTGTGTGTGTGCGTGCGTACGTGCGTGCGTGTGTGTGTGTGTGTTTGTGTGTGTACGTCTCGCTCACCCGTTCCACTCGCCTCTAGTGAAAGTTCTTACATTCTCACGTGTTCATGTCACAAGTTATGGCGAGGGAAGACTATAAACAAGAATATATACGTATATTATATCATTCTTATTTCTCTGCATATGTCTTTGTCTATCGATTTACCTATCTTTTTTTTTTTTTTATCTATCGACCATTTTTCAAGTCATGGCGAAGGAAGACTATAAACCAGGAAAAAAATATATGAATATCTATCTATCTGTCAGATTATCTATCTTGTTCTTTATATCTATCGGCCACCTATCGACCTATCTGATCTGTTCAATTCTCTGTTTCCTCGTTTCGTCAATCAACGAATGTGGAGATGGAAAAATCTACAATAATGAAAAACAAAACAAAAGCAAAACCACATAAAAACCGAACCTTTGTGAAATATTTCGCTCGCTCCAAATGCATCCGGGAAATGATGAAACGAAAGCAGGAAAAAAAGTAACGATGATGAAAAAAGTGTCAGATCTTTCTGTTTCTGTATCTATCTTTTCCTTTATCTGTCAAGCTTTGTGTCTACCTTTCTTTATTTCAATTTCTCTATCTATCTTTCGATCCATCGATCTACCGACTATCTATCGAATGATGATAAGGAGAGAAAGTGCGATAGATATTGAAGAGGGTATGGATGGGGGAGGAAGGGGGGGAGGGGGGGGGCTAAGTATGAGTCGGTATGTATCTTTCCTCATGAATTTAAAACCCGAATTGAAGTTCCTCGTCGTAAAGTGAGGTAATGTGAGTAAGAGATGAAGAAATGAAAGCTAGATATTGAGAGATTAAAATTAAGATAGTGAGAGATAGAAGTAAGTTTATCGACCAAGTAACGAAGCTGTTTGCGCCCCGAGGCAGGCTTAAGGATGGCGCAGGGTTGAACTTGCTCTTCGGAATTCCGTTATAAGGTTGGCGGGAACGTCCGTGGGAGGGAACGTGGGCGGAATTCGTGAGTCAGGCAGTGTGGGCCCGACAGCCTCTCAGTGAGGACGGGGAAGTGCTGTCGTGCACACGGACGCTCTCTGCCGCATGTGTGTGCCTTTTTCTTTTACTTATTTGTTTTTTTGTGGAGCCACCTGTGATTAGATTGGTTGGATTTATGATGTGATTGTGCAGTTGCCAAGGAGGGTAAAAAAACATGATGTTGGTGATAGTGTTTATCGCGCTTCTTCTCGCGAAAACTTCACACGGATTTAACGAAAGCGATCTGGTGGCCTTGGAGACGTCGTGCCATCCCCTCGACCCTTGCCGGCGTGACGCCCTCCCGCCTCCCTCGTGGCGTGGGAGGAACTGCTTCTGCGACGAGCGATGCCTGCAATATGCTGACTGCTGCATAGATGCCGACGCATATGACACCGAGACGTACCGAGCGAACGCCGGAAGGTTCACCTGCATCGGTTTAAAGCAGTATGGGGATGTCTACATGAAGGGGACGTGTAGCGAAGGCTGGGAGGACGCCGAGGTTGCCGACCTATGCCTCAGGGGATCGCCCACGGCCCACCTGGGGCACGAGGACCTGGTGGCGAACCTCCCCGCCACCAGCACCGCCTCCAGCGTCACCTACACCAACTACTACTGCGCCATATGTAACGACGACTCGCACTCGCTCACGCTGTGGCAATCGCGCTGGGAGTGCGAGGGACTGGACGGCTTCCGGTCGAACGTGTCGCAAGATGCCGCCGCGTCCAGCATCGTGTTCAAGAATGGAAACTGGGGCGTCGACTTGGAAGTCAAAGGGACGAAAGAGTATCATGTCTGCGCCATGTATCCGAGCCTTCCCACGTCCTTGGCGAACGTGACTAGACCTTGCCAGGCAGCAATCAGCACTTGTGCGGGCAACTGGACGGACGAGAATGTGGCGACTCTCTGCCAGTCCTACACCGCCATCGTGTACAATAACACGGTGGCTTACAGGAACCCACACTGCGCGACCTGTAACTATTTAGAGGAGGAAAAATCGTCCTGTCTCAGCCGTGATCTGCAGCGAAACCAAAAGGACCTTTTCTTCAACCCCGAGGCTTTTGCGCTGCTTTTTGACTTCACCGACGTGAGCGGCAGCAACATCGTCGGATCCACGTCTCCGTGCAGCCAATTTGAGATCTGGGACCCTTTTTTCCGGAAGTGCAGAAGTGTCGTCTGCGGGAAGGAAAGTCAAACGTTTCGGCGCGGCAAATGCGTCGACGTAAAAGATTTTAACGCGACCACAAGTAGTGAGGCGAGCACCACTGCGTCGACCACACCAGGGACGATTAGCACACCCGGCGCCAACAGAAACATTCCCATTATATTTCCCGATGACCCTGTACACTCCACGGCGCCATCCACGACGCCCCCAGCCGTGACAACCATGGTCACGCCCACCAACACAACCGTGCTGTCCAACACCCCCGCG
>BOPN01003497.1:95000-107500 GCA_017312705.2 Penaeus japonicus | reverse complement strand
GTGTGGACCTGTTCAGGACAAGTGCATGGAGAACTGGGACGATGAAACGATAGAAAAACTTTGCCATTCGAACACATCTCTCGTATATGTGGATGGACAATGGTACAAGAATTCCTTCTGTGCCACTTGTAATAATGCGTCCAATTCGTATGTGATATGTGACCCCAAGTTTTACTCGCCTAATGAGGTTATTTATGCAGACCCAGGCTATGGCGTAAGATTCGGCTTTTCACATCCGCCTCAAGCATTTACTGTTCTGATAGATTTCTCGTGCAGGAGCGGAAGCAACAAGGTGGGAGAAAGGTGCGAGGTGTTTGATCCGTTCTCGAAGAGGACCATAAATCTAAGAGAAAAATACCAAGATCCCATCAAAGATGATCTAATTCAGGTCAACCCTCCAGGCACAGAAGGTAATGCCACAGTCTCTACCTTTAGCGATGGAGCGTGTGTTAACGAGACGATCCCAAAAGACGAGTTTACTATGGTTAACGAAACCGTGGTTGTAGTGCTGTCTAATCGTACCTACTATCCAGGGGAATACGAGCTTTTGGATGACGGCGTTTTGGTGTGTTCCAATTATACGAATTTTGATAAGTACTCGCCTGCCATGAGATGGGTGACACTGGCTGGCTTGAGCGTGTCCTCCCTGTGCCTCATGGTGCACTTGGTCGCCTTCTCGCTCGTGCCTCACCTTAGGAACCTTAACGGAAGGAATGTGGCGTCCCTCTCTGCTTCGCTCCTCGGGGCCTACGTCACGTACATCCTCAGCATCTTCGCCGATAAGAGGACGACGGAATGTTACGTGTTCGCGGTTCTCGTGTACTACTTGTTTCTCACGTCCTTCTCGTGGATGAATATCTTAGGCTTCGATGTGTTTTACACCTTCAAAGAAACCCGAGTGAGGTCCGGAGAGCAGTGGCCCAGGTTCTTGGTGTACTCTGCCTGTGGATGGCTGCTGCCCGCCTCTGCCGTCGTGACGGTCGTGGCAGTCGACCAGACTCAGCCCCCATGGTTCCCTTCGGAATTCCTTCCGGGTCTTGGCCAACATCTGTGTTGGTTCGGACAACGGAAGGCTTTGTTGGTGTTCTTCGGTGTCCCTCTGTTCGCCTGCATCGCCATTAATGTGGCTCTGTTCATCGCCACGTCAACCATTATCGCCACGACGAGGCAGTCGGAGGTGAGGAAGGCCTCCTCCAGTCATCCGAAGACGGAGTTCCTCCTGTACCTTCGCCTGGCTGCCCTGATGGGACTCTCGTGGATCAGTTCGGTGCTGGCTTCGTACCTGGAATCGGAGGTTCTGTGGTACGTCTTCATCATCCTCAACACTCTGCAGGGCTTCTTCATCTTCTTGGCTTTCACCTGCAGGACGAAGGTTTGGGAGGCCATCGCGCAGGTATGCCCAAGACTGTCGCTTTTCACCTGATGCAGAAGGCAAGAGCCAGAACTGAGGTCGACTGATCAGAGCGAAATGTTCTCCAGCTCTGCCATGAGCAACATGACTCCCGCCAATTCAGACATATCCATTCATTCCTCGAACACAGTGTCAACGCTAAAGTTTTCAACCAACAGTGAATGCAGTTCAGTGTAAGAGACAAGAAAGTATCAAAATAGTTTGCAAATATTTTGTGCACACATGTTTATAGCTAGACTATGTTCAAATTTTGTACTATGTTTTTTTTTCTCCAGTATAATGCGAAGCGATTACTTTCTTGTGTTCTTAATCGAAGTTGATATTATTGATACCAGTGTGCTTGCAAAACGTGTCTTGATACATGCTCAAATCCAGGAAATAATCATTAGATATGATGGGATCTTTAAATGAAAAAAAAGAAAAAAGTGGAAACTTCAATGCCGCAAAGAAAGTGAACGACGTGATAGACAGACGTAAGTGAACAGCTGATGGAGAAACTTTAATTAATGGAACTGTGATAGAAATATTATGTTTGGAAGAAAAGTAAATACATTTTTTTGTTTATGATTAAAAAAAAACAAATGCTACTACTTTGGTTATCATTTTTAAACTGTTCTAACTGTTCAACTTTCTTACACCAATACTAATGTGCATTTATCTAAAAAAAATGTGATTAGTGATTTTTTGTAAATAAACTGATTTGTTGCGATGAAAATTTTAATTTCAACTTATATGAATTATTATATGTAGATTATGATTTTATTGTTAATGAAACTATGTCATACTCGTGGCAGCACACTGTATCCTCATATTGAATTATGTGAAAAATGTAGGACATGGCCATTTGAAAATGTTTTCCGATTTTTATTTTAATGATATTTGATCGATTTTGAAGCAGATTCCACATATATCATCATATATTTTTTGAGATAACATTTGATTCTCAGCGTATTAAATGGCAATTAGCCCCAAAAGCAGATTTGCTGATGTTAAGTAAAAGAAGCGAATATTTTGCAAAAGTGGAAATATTAAAACTTAATGTCCAGGCATTGCTAAAAAGAGAGAAGAAAGGTAAAAGAAAGAACGAAAGAATATATGTATGTATGTATGTATATATATATGTATATATATATATATATATATATATATATATATATATATTTATATATACACACACACTCTCTCTCACACACACACACATATATATAGATAGAGAGATATATTACTGTCCTCAGTAAAAGAGGATATGTCATTACATCGTAATGGTAGTTAAGTATTGTTGTTTACATTGTTTACATTCATTTCCTCTAACATGTCATGAGAAACCACACTCCTAACAAGATATGAAGCCAAGCCAGAAACTAAGTCACAACGTCTAGTTGTCTCGTCACTTTGTTTGTCCTGGCGTAGATTTGCTTTGTTTTGGACATCGAATTGTGGTGAATGATGGATCTGTCATATGGAAATCCTTTTCGATTTTAATAATACTAGCAACAACCACAGGAGTCAAAGTGGCCTTGGTCACTAAGCAAGTAGAATAATACTAGTATTACTATCAGTAGCATGACTTTACCTTGCCATGACTTGAAAATTATTATAACAACTTTTCTTTTTTTGCTTTTGATTATGTCCGCCTCACCTGATCAGTACGTGATCAAAATTTATATTTTCTTATATCATTCTTTTATCCTATCCTCATATCTGTTTCACTAATTTAACCTGAGTCTATAAAATGCATCTTAAAAAAACTGGTAAAGCTATACTTAAAAAACAAACATAAGTAGACGCACATGATGGAAGGATACAACAGGAAATAGAGATATTTGAGTGAAATTCTGTATGATTCCCGTTCGAACGTTTACCGAAATGTGACGTCATCGTGTCTTAACGGGGTCGAGGATTTCCCGGTGTTTAAAAATACACTAGCTGGCATCTCCATCTTTTTTGTATATCGCTGCCAGGCGCACGACGTAATCTAAGTATAGGGTGCAATGGAATACTTACTTGTTTCTTTTGTTACTCTAATTTTCTCTTGTTTTACGTATTGTGAAGTTAAAAAGGAAGATTCGTCTTTCTTGTAGAGTTAATGATGCCAGAAGAGGGATATGATAGGTTTATGTCATCCATCTATGTATAAGTAGATATATATATGATATAATTCTACCAAACAATATAGTCGGTTATTTCTTCTTGACACAAAAAGAAGTAAGAAACCCTATTACAAATTGTGTTAATTTCCTCAGATGTGCTACTTTGAGTGAACGACAACAGTAAATGTGGGCCCGTCTGAGTTGGCAACGCAAGACAAATCCTGGAGCCCGCGCCCCGAGTCAGTGTCTTGTAAGAAGTTGACGAATAAGTGTCTGCGCATTTTAGCCAGTGACAGCTCTTTCGCTGAATTAATGCTGTAGCTTTAAGAATGAAGGCGTATCACATTTACGTTAATCTTTGCTGGATGCTGGCAGTTTCTATCGCCTTCTCACGTGGAGACGCGGACGCCCCAAACCCAGTGGTGCATAACTTAGAATGCAGTGGGAATGAAAGACATTCCTGTAGTCAGGGAAATGTTATCTCCATGGATTGGCTGAGCAGAGGATGCTTGTGCGATGATCTCGGCGGAGAGTATGGTGACTACTGTTACGATGTGGATAATAACGCAGTTCTCGGGCCTACATATGAGGCGGGGAAGTACCGCTGCGTCCCCGTGTTACCTGACGAAGGACAGTACATGACGGCATCCTGCCCCTCCGACTGGGAAGACGAAGAGACCGCGGCGTCGTGTCGAGCAGCTTCGCCGGAGTGGATGTCCTTCCAAGAAGACCCACTCCTTCACATACCGGTCACCAGCCGAACTAGCAACGTGACGTACGCGAACTACCATTGTGCAGTGTGCCACAGTGATACCCAGGACATCGACGTTTGGAACATAGATTTGGAATGCCCCTCACTGGGAGGCGACAATGATGTTAGCATAAATGAGAAACGATCTGATTTAGTTTTTCAAGAGGGCCAGTGGGGAGTGCTTGTAAATGGCAGTGAGCAAGATGTCTTCCACAGATGTCAACTGACGCTGGCCGTTGTAAACTTACTAATATTCTCCGGGAGATCGTGTAGACCTATTCAGGACAAGTGCATGGAGAACTGGGACGATGAAACGATAGAAAAACTTTGCCATTCGAACACATCTCTCGTATATGTGGATGGACAATGGTACAAGAATTCCTTCTGTGCCACTTGTAATAATGCGTCCAATTCGTATGTGATATGTGACCCCAAGTTTTACTCGCCTAATGAGGTTATTTATGCAGACCCAGGCTATGGCGTAAGATTCGGCTTTTCACATCCGCCTCAAGCATTTACTGTTCTGATAGATTTCTCGTGCAGGAGCGGAAGCAACAAGGTGGGAGAAAGGTGCGAAAGTGTTGATCCCGTTCTCGAAGAGGACCATAAATCTAAGAGAAAAATACCAAGATCCCATCAAAGATGATCTAATTCAGGTCAACCCTCCAGGCACAGAAGGTAATGCCACAGTCTCTACCTTTAGCGATGGAGCGTGTGTTAACGAGACAGTCCCAAAGACAGGTTTGCACTATGGTTAACGAAACCGTGGTTGTAGTGCTGTAATCGTACCTACTATCCAGGGAATGCGAGCTTTTGGATGACGGCGGCGTTTTTGGGTGTGTTTAATTATACGAATTTTGATAAGTACTCGCCTGCCATGAGATGGGTGACGCTGGCTGGCTTGAGCGTGTCCTCCCTATTGCCTCATGGTGCACTTGGTCGCCTTCTCGCTCGTGCCTCACCTTAGGAACCTTAACGGAAGGAATGTGGCGTCCCTTTCTGCTTCGCTCCTCGGGGCCTACGTCACGTACATCCTCAGCATCTTCGCCGATGAAGGACGACGGAATGTTACGTGTTCGCGGTTCTCGTGTACTTGTTTTCTCACGTCCTTCTCGTGGATGAATATCTTAGGCTTCGATGTGTTTTACACCTTCAAAGAAACCCGAGTGAGGTCCGGAGAGCAGTGGCCCAGGTTCTTGGTGTACTCTGCCTGTGGATGGCTGCTGCCCGCCTCTGCCGTCGTGACGGTCGTGGCAGTCGACCAGACTCAGCCCCCATGGTTCCCTTCGGAATTCCTTCCGGGTCTTGGCCAACATCTGTGTTGGTTCGGACAACGGAAGGCTTTGTTGGTGTTCTTCGGTGTCCCTCTGTTCGCCTGCATCGCCATAAATGTGGCTCTGTTCATCGCCACGTCAACCATTATCGCCACGACGAGGCAGTCGGAGGTGAGGAAGGCCTCCTCCAGTCATCCGAAGACGGAGTTCCTCCTGTACCTTCGCCTGGCTGCCCTGATGGGACTCTCGTGGATCAGTTCGGTGCTGGCATCGTACCTGGAATCGGAGGTTCTGTGGTACGTCTTCATCATCCTCAACACTCTGCAGGGCTTCTTCATCTTCTTGGCTTTCACCTGCAGGACGAAGGTTTGGGAGGCCATCGCGCAGGTATGCCCAAGACTGTCGCTTTTCACCTGGTGCAGAAGGCAAGAGCCAGAACTGAGGTCGACTGATCAGAGCGAAATGTTCTCCAGCTCTGCCATGAGCAACATGACTCCCGCCAATTCAGACATATCCATTCATTCCTCGAACACAGTGTCAACGCTTAAGTTTTCAACCATCAGTGAATACAGTTCAGTGTAAGAGACAAGAAAATATCTAAAGAGTTTGTAAATAATTTGTGTACACATGTATATAGTTTGACGATGTTCAAATCTTGTGTTATATGCATTTTTGCTCCAGTGTAATGCCAAGCGATTATTTCCTTGTGCCCTTAATCAAGGTTATTATTGATACCAGTGTGCTTGCAAAACGTGTCTTGATATATGCTCAAATCCAGGAAATAATCATTAGATATGATGGGATCTTAAAAAAAAGAAAGAAAGAAAAAAAAAGTGGAAACTTCAATGCCGCAAAGAAAGTGAACGACGTGATAGACAGACGTAAGTGAACAGCTGATGGAGAAACTTTAATTAATGGAACTGTGATAGAAATATTCTGTCTGGTAAAAAAAAATCAATGCAATGGTTCTTTGTGTTTAACAAAAACAAATGTTACTGCTTTGGTTATCATTTTTTAAAACTGTTTTAACGTTCAGTTTCTTACGAAAATGCCAGTATAGATTGTTTCAAGAATAATGTAATTATTGATTTTTGTAAATAAACATTTATTTCAATGAATATTTTAATTTCAACTTATATGGTTTATTCTAGGTAGATTATAAATATAGATCACCAGATGATTTTATTGTTAATGAAACTATGTGTTGCCATATTGATGACAGTACACAATATGCTGATAATGAATGTTATTAAAAAAGTAGGACATGGCCAATTGAAAAGGTTTTCTAATTTTTATTTTTATGATATTCGATCGATTTTGAAGCAAATTCCATATGTATCATCATATATTTTGAGACATAACATGTGCTTCTTAGCCTAATAAATGCTAAGTAACCACAAGAATCCCAATGAATATAGATAAAATGACTGAATGATTTATGATGTATAAGAGTTAATAATGAATATGGATAATAGTTTGGAGAAAGACAAAGTGGGAGGAGGAGCAAGAGGAAAATGAAGAGTAGGAAGAGGAGGAGGGGGAGGATGAGCAAGAAAAAAGTAAGGAGGAGGAGGAGGGGGAGGACGAGGAGGAGGAAGATGAAGAAGAGAAGGAGGAGGAAGGGGAGGAGGAAGAGGAGAAGGAGCAAGAGGAAAATGAGGAGGAGGAGGGAGGTAGGGTATGGGAAGCATGGTGGTCAGGGGGGACGAGGACGAGGGTTGTGGGTCAAAAGGGGGGGGGGGGGGGGAGGGTATGGGGGGGGGGGGTTGGGGGGGTATGTGGGGGAGGGCTGTGTGAGGGTTCTTCCATCTCGTCAGGGAGATAAGCCTAGTCACAAGCTAAAGGAAATGTTGTTTTGGAAATTAAAAAGTAACCACAATAAAGAAAAGAAAAAAAAAAAATCCTCAAATAAGAAACAGGTGCTACATCACCTACAACTTTACTGATGTATTTATTTAAGTTCTTTATCAATAAGTTCCAAGGTCGTTTGGAACTGGTATTGGCGCTGATGGCAACTCTTGTTCGTGTCTGTAGGTCAAGTTTTTTTTTTCTTTCCACTTTCTCTCTCTCTTTGTCTCTTCGTTTCTCCTCTCAATCTTTCTCTTTCTCTGTTTCTCCTCTCAGTCTCTTTTTCTTTTCGTCTATCTCTTTATCTATGTTTCTCCACTTAATCTCTTTCTCTTTCCGTGTCTCGTTATCTATGTTTCTCTTCCCAATCTCTTTCTCTTTCCGCCTGTCTCTTTATCTATGTTTCTCCTCTTAATCTCTTTCTCTTTCCGTCTGTCTCTTTCTCTCTGTTTCTCCTCCCAATCCCTTTCTCTTTCCGTCTGTCTCTTTCTCTCTGTTTCTCCTCCCAATCCCTTTCTCTTTCCGTCTGTCTTTTTCTCTCTGTTTCTCCTCCCAATCCCTTTCTCTTTCCGTCTGTCTTTTTCTCTCTGTTTCTCCTCCCAATCCCTTTCTCTTTCCGTCTGTCTTTTTCTCTCTGTTTCTCCTCCCAATCCCTTTCTCTTTCCGTCTGTCTTTTTCTCTCTGTTTCTCCTCCCAATCCCTTTCTCTTTCCGTCTGTCTTTTTCTCTCTGTTTCTCCTCCCAATCCCTTTCTCTTTCCGTCTGTCTTTTTCTCTCTGTTTCTCCTCCCAATCCCTTTCTCTTTCCGTCTGTCTTTTTCTCTCTGTTTCTCCTCCCAATCCCTTTCTCTTTCCGTCTGTCTTTTTCTCTCTGTTTCTCCTCCCAATCCCTTTCTCTTTCCGTCTGTCTTTTTCTCTCTGTTTCTCCTCCCAATCCCTTTCTCTTTCCGTCTGTCTTTTTCTCTCTGTTTCTCCTCCCAATCCCTTTCTCTTTCCGTCTGTCTTTTTCTCTCTGTTTCTCCTCCCAATCCCTTTCTCTTTCCGTCTGTCTTTTTCTCTCTGTTTCTCCTCCCAATCCCTTTCTCTTTCCGTCTGTCTTTTTCTCTCTGTTTCTCCTCCCAATCCCTTTCTCTTTCCGTCTGTCTTTTTCTCTCTGTTTCTCCTCCCAATCCCTTTCTCTTTCCGTCTGTCTTTTTCTCTCTGTTTCTCCTCCCAATCCCTTTCTCTTTCCGTCTGTCTTTTTCTCTCTGTTTCTCCTCCCAATCCCTTTCTCTTTCCGTCTGTCTTTTTCTCTCTGTTTCTCCTCCCAATCCCTTTCTCTTTCCGTCTGTCTTTTTCTCTCTGTTTCTCCTCCCAATCCCTTTCTCTTTCCGTCTGTCTTTTTCTCTCTGTTTCTCCTCCCAATCCCTTTCTCTTTCCGTCTGTCTTTTTCTCTCTGTTTCTCCTCCCAATCCCTTTCTCTTTCCGTCTGTCTTTTTCTCTCTGTTTCTCCTCCCAATCCCTTTCTCTTTCCGTCTGTCTCTTTCTCTCTGTTTCTCCTCCCAATCCCTTTCTCTTTCCGTCTGTCTCTTTCTCTCTGTTTCTCCTCCCAATCCCTTTCTCTTTCCGTCTGTCTCTTTCTCTCTGTTTCTCCTCCCAATCCCTTTCTCTTTCCGTCTGTCTTTTTCTCTCTGTTTCTCCTCCCAATCCCTTTCTCTTTCCGTCTGTCTTTTTCTCTCTGTTTCTCCTCCCAATCCCTTTCTCTTTCCGTCTGTCTCTTTCTCTCTGTTTCTCCTCCCAATCCCTTTCTCTTTCCGTCTGTCTTTTTCTCTCTGTTTCTCCTCCCAATCCCTTTCTCTTTCCGTCTGTCTTTTTCTCTCTGTTTCTCCTCCCAATCCCTTTCTCTTTCCGTCTGTCTCTTTCTCTCTGTTTCTCCTCCCAATCCCTTTCTCTTTCCGTCTGTCTCTTTCTCTCTGTTTCTCCTCCCAATCCCTTTCTCTTTCCGTCTGTCTTTTTCTCTCTGTTTCTCCTCCCAATCCCTTTCTCTTTCCGTCTGTCTTTTTCTCTCTGTTTCTCCTCCCAATCCCTTTCTCTTTCCGTCTGTCTTTTTCTCTCTGTTTCTGCTCTCAAACTCTTTCTCTTTTCGTATCTCTGTTTTTTACTGCTTTTTTACTTTCTCCACGCAAACACACACACACACACGCGCGCAATTAAACACACACGTCTGTATGTACCAATGATTTAAGTTCCACTAATAGTGAAGTGTAAGTAAGAGAGGCTACCGCAGACTAGCAGACGGGCTGTTTCGTTTCGCTCACGGCTTGAGTGACCTCATACCCTCGCTGGATTACTTCGACATCGGGCCAGATAAACTCAGCAACTTCTTATACGGATAATTTGAATAGGAATGTATATGGATGGAGAAAAATCCCATGAAAATTGGTCACAGGGAAAATTAAAGATATTGAAAACGATAAGAGCAAAATCAAAATAAAAAGTTCAAGGTACAAAGTGAACGATACTAAAAGGAACAGTTTTGGTCATTCAACCGAAAGGACGTCGAAAAAAAAACGATTTAATATATATATTAAATCGTTTTTTTTTCGACATATATATATATATATATATATATATATATATATATATATATATATATATATATATATATATATATATATATATATATATATATATATGTATATATATATGTATGTGTATATATGTATATATATATATAGAGAGAGAGAGAAAGAGAAAGGAAGAGAGAGAGGAAAAGAGAGAGTGAGAGGAGAGAGAAAAGATATAGATAGATAGAGCAAGTGCAAAAAGACGATGTATTTATGGAAAAGGACCTTTTACCAACGCCAAATGATAAATAAAGAAATCTATTGAATGGGGCTAGGGAAAAGGAACATAAAGTCAAATTTAATTCAACTTTTCTTTAGGGTGTCTGACGATGTTGAGCAGGAAACGGATACGCAAACAAGTTCTATTGTATTCTCTGTTTCCATTTTTATGCTAATATAACATCTTAAAAGCATATGTATTTTAGGAAGAAAATGTTCTCTGTGTCCTTATCTACATCCCGATCATTTCTCTCCACCCTGTTACTATATATATATATATATATATATATATATATATATATATATATATATATATATATATATATATATATATATATATATATGATTGACGCCCTGAATTCTGTAAAAACTTCCTTTCTCTATATATCCATTTCGTCAGGCGTAGGAGTTTATCTGATATTCTTATTTGTCTATTAATAGTAAGTTATTACAGCATATATTTTTTCTACAATATGTATATATATATGTATATACATATGCATATTATACATATATACACACAATAATTAACATATACTTACTTTTAACGTTCTTTACAATTTTTACGGGATGTAATATTTTTTTTAACAATAAATGATATATTTCATAATCTAAAGTCGGTTCCCTAATTTCTTTTAGAAATTTGGTGTTTGCATTGTAAATTCACTTCTATAACGTAAAAAAAAAATAATGTAATGATAATGCTCAAGTAAGATTAGATGAACTGATTAATAAGAGTACTTAAATTACTCTCAGTATATTGATAATATTTAAGCTATGGCGCGATATACTTGTAAAAATACTTGGCGCGATATAGTTGTAAAAACGTAAAAGGTTTTATCATGTTCTTATCACTATAATCATCATGATCACCATTATCATCGTTATTGTCATTATCATTGTTATCCTTTTTCATTTTGCTACATTGTCTGTCTATGGATATACCGAAAGCCTTTTAACAGGATGCGGAGAGAGAGAAGCTGTGACATCGCCTGAGGAAGTCGGGAGTGACAGAGAAGGATGTGAGGGCGGATATGTCTGAGGACAGTGGCACAGCGATGACGTATGCGGTAGGAATGGCGGACGCGGTCAAGGAGTTTCTCCTGGTGGTGGGTTTGTTGACGGACCAGATTAGGGCCATGGACTAGGATGCTCGGGGTGACTTTGTGATAGATGATGAGAGTAGGATGCAGGTTGAGGAGTGCTAGGGGGTACGTGGAAGTGCGCACTGGAGGGGAGGGAAATGAAGGCAGGTACGGAGGTGCGTGTAGGATCGAGAAGAAGGGCGGTGGTGGTAAGGATACGGCTGGCGAAAGTAATAGATGTGGAAGAGAGGTGGAGAGGAATGGTAGGGGTGGATTAAGTGGAGAAGATTTGTAGGGGAAGGGGATTGTGATAGAAAAGTATTTACTAGCATAAAAAAATAACGGTATACAGAACTAAGGGGGACATAGGCACTGCAATTTCCGATTTGCATTGGATGTTCCGAGGATGCGAGATTGAGACGGTTCGGAAATGTGCAGAGGTAGGATGCGAGGTATATAGACAGAAGGATGCTGAGGACGGAATATCCAGGTAGGAGAGGCCACAGAAGAGGTTCATGGGCGTGGTGAGGGAAGGGATGCGGTGGGTCCGCGTGAGAGCAGTTGCAGGTGAGAGGGTGACGGACTACAAGCGTTTCCTAGTCTTACTGTTATTTTTATGGGTTTATTATTCTATATTTTGTTATCATCGTTAATATCATTATTATCATTACCGTTATTATTATTATTATCATTACCATAATTATTGTTATCGTTATCATCCTTATCATTATTGAAATTATCATAATCATTATTATCATTCTTATTATTTTCATTTTTGTTATTCAATGTATCCTAAGAAGATGCAATATATTTATAATTTTTAAAAGATGGTAACATTTGGAGACTTTTGAAATGAATGTTCATCAAATCTCCTGTGAAATTTAAACAATGATAATAAATTTACGTAAAACAGCTCGTATGTATTAGGTGGCTGAAAGGTATCGTAAGTACAACTGTTGGAAAAAATATAAACACAAACCGACCGGATATAATCATCACATGCGCAGCATCTTTCTGTCAGATAACTTTAGAGATGCACACACACACACACACACACACACGCATATATATGTATATATATTTATATATACATGTATACATAACTGCATTAGAGGTTAGAAGCAAATCATCAAACTTTGTAATTATTTACATTACACCATTTTCTATGCAGCCAGATTGCGTTTTCATTTTTCAGTGTATCAAGACAATCGAATGCTC
>BOPN01003497.1:62500-65000 GCA_017312705.2 Penaeus japonicus | reverse complement strand
GTTTTAATAGGGGAGTAATGATATATAGCTATGTAGGTGAAAGGGAAATAATACCAGTTATTAGTAATGAAGAATCTGACCCCATGTATGACAAAATGGACACCATCGATGCCATTGAATAATTCATGCAATATGAGCCTGAATACATTATATCCGATAATTAAATAATAACAATAACATAAGTACAAATATAGTACATCTAATTATTCATACAACATAAACATTTATATAATAACTATGCAAGCAAACCCACGCCCGTATGTTTGCCGCTTGCCAGGACCCGTTCCCGTGAGGAGAGGCGTCGGGGCAGAAACGTGTTATGAGAGTGTCGCAGCGCCCTATCTGGGTCACCGAGCCGCCACTCCGTCGTCTCATTCTCTCTGTCTGTCTGTGTGTTCGTTCGTGTCTCCGTCGGTCTACCTGTCTGTCGGTTTGTCTATGTGGTTGTTTGTCTGACTGTTGATCTGTCTGCATCTTTGCATGTCTGTCTGTATGCTCATATGTCTCTCTGACTATCTGTGTGTGTTTGTATATGCGTATGTATGTATGCACGCGTGTGTACTGTGCGTGAGGAGGAGGGGTATTTACGACCGCGTGTTTGTGTATTAAATTGATTTGGAAAATAAACCCTACACTATAGCAACATAATTCAGCTTTGTTTAGCGATCAAGTTCGATAGACAACATCACAAGTCCATTGTAAATGCGCATTTGATTACGGGCGTTCAAGCGAGGAGCGACGTCATTCCGTAGGTATTTCCCGGCAACTCCATCTCTCTTCCTAAACCAATAATTTTGCAACAACTTTATTGATCAAGTCATCTTTACTAGGAAACAATGACTAAATGTATGTGTTTCTTATAGTTCGATTAGATGAAAATCACATGCAAGTAGAGTAATGATAGGTATCTCCTGCGCATGCGTGGTACTGTTGCTATGGTTACTGCAAATCATGTGTCCGATACCGTGGCCTGAGGCGTCGGGACCACAACCATAGTCAGTAGGAGGAGGGGGGGGGGGGGGGTGCCTCCTAGTGGAAGGGTAATGCATTCTCGGAATCATGTTAATAACTGAATAATGCAGGAACACAGGAGATGCTCGATAATGGATAGTACTTTCTGGATGGCTCCTGTGTTGTATTTGCTTTGACTCAAGTTCGGGTCCGGGAGAATAGTTTCCGGGAATTTGCCTTGTTCTACTTGTAGTTACAATTACACAAACTGATTGTTTTATATTTCTCTCTCTCTCTCAGAAATATCTTTCGAAAGAACAAAGACTAAAGATGAAACTTGGAACTATTTTCACACTTTCTGGCAAGTGACACATTTACGTATGCAAGCCCAGTACGCAAATTACGTCATTAGTATCAAAAACTGAAATAATCAATTACGCGTAAATATACAAGTCAGCAAATGCCGTATCTGTTTAACTGATAAAAAAAAGTGTAATATGACATCGAACATAGAGCAATAAAAACAAAGACCCTTAATGACGTCACCAGAGTGCTGCACATTGTCACATAGATTTTAATGGTCACTATGGATGGCCATGCGGGTCCCTCTGGCACACACAGCAGCTCTAAACTTGATAGAGACACCCTTTTCTATGTGTATGCAGTCTGATAACAACTTGTTTCGGCCTTACACGTGGCTGGATTGCTGATAAATGGCTATTTTATCCTCGCTACCTCCCCCCCTCGCCTCGGTTGTCTTCGTGTCTGGCTTCCCCTCTTCCTCGTTTTCCTCCAATTCTCTTCATTTTTCTCCTCTACTCCTCCTCTCTTCTCCTTTTCTCTCTCTCCCTTTTGTCCTCTTATTCATTTTCCTTCTCCTCCCTCTACTTTTCCTCTTTCTTTTCCTTTCTCTTTGCCTCCTCCCCCCCCCCTCCGATTCTCTCTGCTTCCCCTTCATCTGTTCTCTCCTCTTCCTCCTCCTCCAACTCACCCTCCTCTTTATCTTCTTCGTCTTCTTCTACTCCTTTGCCTCAATTTCCTCCTCTGCATCTTCATCCTACTTCCCCTTTCTCCCCTCTCCCTTCATCCTTCTCCTCTTCCTCCTCCTCATCCTCATCCTTCCTCCCTTGCTCGACCCTCAACGATTAACAAGCAAATAGTTTTTGTGTCTGGTAATAACATTTTTCTCTAGATCATTACGGATATGTATGAAAATGATGGATGAATAAACAATTAATAAATGAAGAAAGAAAAGGGGTGAATAGATGAAGAAAGAAAAAGGGTAAATAAATGAAGAAAGAAAGAGGTAGATAGGTAAATAAAGTAAATAAATAATATAGAAGGAATTGAATAAATAAAGTAAATAGATGAATAACTAAATAAATATATAAAGAAAGGAAGAAAAATGTAAATAAGTAAATAGATCAATAAATAAAAAATATAAAGAAAGAAGTAAACGAAGAAGTTAATGAATCAATAGAAAAAACAAATAAAGTTAAAAAAGAAATAAATACATGCAGTGACATAAGATATACCTCTACGTTATCAC
>BOPN01003497.1:7500-10000 GCA_017312705.2 Penaeus japonicus | reverse complement strand
CTCTTTTGTTCGTTCAGGTAGGGTATGGAAAAATAATGATATAAATGATCCCTAGATTAACAAAATTATACATAGTAAAAGAAACAGAGGTGATTATTTGAATAACTGAATAAGCAAATATTTATCAGTAAATATATAAATATATAAATAAATATATATATATATATATATATATATATATATATATATATATATATATATATATATGCGGTAAATGAAGGAATGGAGAATATATGTATATGATTTTAACAGAAAAAAAAAATTCATATAAAATTAGGTTAAGAGTATAAAAGTCAAAACTAATAGCAAGTGGGGAAGAACAAAAAACCTGACAAGCAGCCATAGAAAATAAGTTGCTTCGACAGAGAGAGGACTTCACAGCGAAAATGTTACGGAAACACAACAGTGCATAATTTTGGGTTCCGTCTCCCGCAATCGAGCGTAATGGTGTAAACGCCGGCCTTTCTACTCCAATCGCATCGCCGGAGTCCCCGAATCGACTTCACCGTTATCGGCAAGGTTTGCAAGATCCTTTCGACCAATCAGAAGCGGCGATAACCAGTAATGTGGATAAATAGGCCAATTAAATGGCTTTAGGATGGCCGTAACAGCTCGAGACAATTAGCAGAGTTGTAACCGATCTCTTGGCGCCATCTCAAGACAGATCATTGAAGAAAACGGACGAGTCAGTATTGCTACCCTTGATTGTTGGTGTAAGCGACCTATAAGTGCCAGGTTCAGTCATCGCAGCAGTAATTTATGACTCCTTTCAAGGAAGGAACGAATTTCTACATCAGCGACCGGGAGGAGAATTGCAAATTCAGGTCAATACGTTTTGTTTTTATTGTTGTTGTTGTCTTGTTATATATTTTACTTTGGTCGCGATGGAAAAATATTTTTAATATTTCTTAGAAAAAGTGAGATGAACTATAAAGCTCTAAATGTAAATTTAATCCTCAATAGTAGTCTTTACATCTTCTTGAAGATTGACACTAACATTATTGCACGTGTCTACTGTGTATATATTACCCTACCTTTTTTCGTTGCCTCTTATCATTATTTCATATTCTAGGTCTGCAGGATGTTAAATTCAGTAAATAGTTTTAATTACTACTGGTAACAGTTTTATCTTATCATAAGGGGTAAGATCCAAAACCCCATAAACACTGGCTTTAACTATTATATATGTATATATATATATATATATATATATATATATATATATATATATATATATATATTTATATATATGTATTTTTTTTTTTTTTTTTTTTAATCTTGGGAGATTAACTTTGTTTTTCCCTAACCTAGTCACTTTTCCAGTTATAAAATTGCATAAAAACAATGAATTTGTTGAATATGACAACATGAAAAATCCTAACGATTCCTTTGCCTGGCGCGAAATATTGAAATATCCAATTATATTGCATACAAAAAGAACTTTGCCAAAAAATAATAATAATAATAATACAAAAATAAATAAAAAATAAATAAAAATTCAACACAACTATATTTCACAACATATTTCATTACTGTCATTTCTCCAGTGTTTCTCCTTGGTGTCCCGACGTTGTTTCTCGGCTCCTTGCCTCTCTTCGTTTGTTCATCTCTGCGAGAAGTATCAGAAGAGAGTGACTAAGTCTAAGTCTATGTAATGATGGCAAGGATCTTTATACGAAAATCAACCTGAGTAAATAACGAAGCACCATGAAACCCAACATCGTGCAGGAAGTATCAGACTAGAGTGTATTCGAAAAATTCCCACAGTGTTATAACATAAACCGACTGACTATAAATGGTTTCCCTATTTTCCCTGAGACAACAATCGAGTGTAAAGTGAAATTTGTTGAGGATATCAGATGCCAATATTATTCCTCAGATACTCGTTCGTATTTACGTATTTTCGTTTTTATTTACGTAACTGAGATTGATCGCTGAGGTATAGGGGGCGTGGCTAATTTCGCCTGACTCTGTGCTGGTAACTATAATTGTAAAGATAATGATGATAATGATGAAGGCAATGATGATTATTGCAATATCCTGAACAATGATAGCCATAATAGAAATAATTATATTAACTATGATTATAATTACATCACCTTCATTGTTATTATTGTTGTTATTACTAATGTTATAACAATTCTTATCATTATTGTTCTTGTTATTGTTCTTACTGCAGTTATTGTTATTGCTGTTATATTGTTAGAATAAGATTGATTACTTTAAGTAGTATCATGATGATAATGATCATTTTTAATATTATTATTATTATTATCATTATCATCATTGCTATTATTGTTGTTGTTATTACTATTATTATTATTGTCATATTCATAATTATCATTATTATTATTGTTGTTGTTATCATTGCTATCATTCTTATCATTACTTTCACCATTATTATTAATATAACTATCAATAATAATAACATTACCTTTATAATTGTAATTATTATTATTATCATAATTATTATTGACATATGAACATGTTGATAATGTTA
>BOPN01003496.1:150000-157974 GCA_017312705.2 Penaeus japonicus | reverse complement strand
ATATACATATATATGTATATATGCCATGAACTATTAGTATCTGTCTCGAATCATCACCCTCTCGTGTGGACGTTGAATATTAAGCCATCAAGCACTCACACTCCGGACTGATTCTTAAGGTAAACCAAAATGTATTGAATTTTACTATTTTTATTTCTACTATTTGTGAATAGATATAATTGTAAAATTAACAGGTCCTGATACACTGGATTGTTTTTCCCAAGAAACCTCCCATACAACTTAGGTTACACTCCCCTTACCAAAAGTATAACCGGCAGAGTCTTCATAGTTGTTCACGCGAGACCGTCAGAGTTCTGCCTCTCTTGTGAGATCCTCTTAACTCCCGTCATCGCACGTGAACAGATGGCGATACACGAAATCACTCCCTCTACAATTCTGACTCACCTTGCCTCCGGCTCGACACCTCGTAGGGGCGGCACGTAGCTCCAAGGGCGCCACTAAGTCTGTGCTACACCTGTACTTCCTGGCGCGTCGAGAACTCCCTCGCGACGCAATCTTGATCGTCATCGCTCGCCGTGGCCTCCTTCAAAGTCCTTCGTCGTCTCCACTGCCGGCGAACCGTTGGAAACCTGTAGAACCACTATCGTTGGCCAGCCATCGCTATCCCCCTCAGCACGATCATGAGAGTCTATGATATGAGTACAGGGCATTACTCGTGGACCTCCCCCAGCCTCGTGCAAAGGAGAGCCCTTGTCCCGGCCCGTTCCCTGAGGGTGGAAGCCTCCACCATCGAGGGATCTGACCCAGTATCACTTAAGAGGTCCTTCATTGATATCTCCTCCCGAAGATTCGGATCCATCGTTCTTTGTAGATCCTACCAGCTGGGCCTGGCAAGTAGCCTGACATCCTGACGCCCTCGGCTTGGTGACCCCTACCTTTGATGCTACCGAACAGGAAACGGAGACTTCAATAGGATGAGGCACACTGTAGATCCACCGCGTGTCCTGCCTCACCAAAATCGGTGCGAAGTATTACATTACTACCTCATCACAGACCTCTTCTCCTCTCTCGTGAATTTCGGCAGATGCAGGGCACAAATGCAGGTCATCCAGGACCACACAGCAAGACTTTACCTCCATGAACAGGTCCCGTGATTCTGAAACAAGCAGATAAGAGGCAGCAATCTTTGTTTGTATAAAGGCTATAGTCTCTGCGACAGGTCTGGGGAAATTGTGGACTGAAGACATCTAGCCCCAACCCCAGATGCCCCAAAGAATCCCCGGTCCGAACCCTCACGTGCATTAGAAACAGTACAAATGAATATCCTGCTCCCCAGAGGGAAATTAGATGTACCCCTTCCCTGGATATTTGTGACAATAATTCAATAAACGCAGTGACAAGCATCCCTTATTCCCTTCTCTTAACCCACCCATTAATGAGTATTGGTCTTGCCTGACCCTCTGCAAAATTGACTTGACTGAGCAAGAACAACCCCATGGAATCCTCGTCTTCTTTATTCCTCCTTGAGGCGTCCGACGTTCTCGAGAGCTCTATCCATGAGAGGAAATGTTACTTCCCTCCACTCCAAAGCCTTGCGAGCCATTGCCTGTGGACACTGGCATAGAATGCAGTTTATCAATCAGAGTGCATCCCTCCAACCCTATTCTTCCATGTTTACCTGGACTAATTAACTTAGAGTATCCAGACGTTGCTTCACCTTCCGAAGCCAGGCCTAGAGTTCAAGCATTTGCTTGAGCTCGGTGAGTCGTGTCCTCTCCACTTGTATAGGTATTAGGTGTACTATTAGGTGTACCGACAAGGTGTAAAGAACCCACTCCTCAGAAATAGATACGTGGATTTTACTTCTTTCATGTCTGACAGCCTTTGTATCTTAAATGCTCCATCACTAACCCTGTCCACCAATCGATAAAGTCCAGCATTCAGAGGCTGTACACAAACTCGGTCACCTTTCGTTGCTGGAAGATCCTTGGCCCGAGACCTCTCTCCTTTTAATTTCCTCGTCAATGTGATGCTGGTAGCGCTCAAAAACTTTACTGACTATTACTCATAAGTTGTTGGGAATAGTTTTCCAAATTATACCATAGAACTGTCTCTTGGGAAAAAAATGCCATCTTGGGTCACGGTATTTCAGGGCAAAGAACGAGGAATCCTTAATCGTCCGATGATATGCAGTGTTGTATTATCCCTAGTACTTATGTAAGACCCTATAGCCCCTGTCGCGACTGTACCTTCGTCAGATTGGCGTGTTTGCAATCCGACCACGTCCCCTATGCAGAACGTTGTATCCACCTCAACAGGAAGATCTTCCTCTACTGCATAAGGAATCCTAAACAAAAGACTATTTCCGACCCGTCGTACCCCAAAGGTCCTTTCCGAAAGTCTAAAGCCAGCTAACCCCAGTGGAATAAATAACAGAATCTATCATCCCCGGAACATTGCCATTCCAGCTGAGTTCTAAATCTAAAACACCACCGCTGCTTCAAAAATTTGGGCTCTCTCTTAACGTGGCTAGTCCACTATACGCTATAACACTATCCACGATATCCTCCACCTCAGCTTCGAATACCTCCTCTTCGGGTCAGCTTGCTCCCCCGGGGGCCGGCGCACCTGGCGTCCCCGGAGTCGGCTGAGGTTCTAGGACGGATTTGGAACAGCTGTGCATTTGAAATGTCGTCGCGGATCGTCGTCTTCGGGATCTCACAAGATCGACAGAACTCTGATCTCTATCCTTTCCTTATGGTCCCGTGTAAACAACTATGAATATTGCCAGTTTTACTTTTGGTGAGGGGATTGTGATCTAAGTTGTGTGGGAGGTTTCTGGCTGAAAAAGCCAGTGAATGAAACTAATAATTGCTGATAATTTACATTTCTATCTAATCAAAAGAAAGAAAGAAAGAAAAACAGAAAAAAACATATATATATATATGTTTATATATATATATATATATATATATATATATATATATATATATATATATATACACACACACACACACACACACACACACACACACACACACACACACACACACACACACACACACACACACACACACACACACACACACACACACACACACACACACACACATATATATATATATATATATATATATATATATATATATATATATATGTATGTATATATATACACACACATATATGTATATATATATATTTTTTTGTCTTTTTTTTCTTTTTTTCTTTTCTTTTTCATCAGCCTGTATCATTCCACTGCAGGACGTAGGCCTCTCAAGAGGGTTATGGCCGGGTACCCCACCTACTGGCCCTAATATATATATATATATATATATATATATATATATATATATATATATATATATATATATATATATATAAACACATATATATACATATATATATATATATATATATATATATATATATATATATATATATATATATATATATACATACACACTTTCCTTTCATCTATCTATCGCAGTATGTATATATATACATACATCTCTCTCTATATGTATATATATATGTATGTGGATATATACGCATATATATACATTTATATAAATGTATACACTGTATATATATATATATATATATACACATATAAAGAGAGAGAGAGATGTATGTATATATATACAGTATATGCATACTACCGATAGATAGATAGATAAAGGAAAAGAGAGAGTGTAATACGGTCCTTGAGATGATAACTTTATCGAGTGGGAAAATGTTACCCACAACGCAAGTATATTCATGGAAATTGCTCATAAATCCAGCCAATAAATTGTTCCCGATATATACGTCTTCCCTGGCACGAGAACCATCATGGCATCGCTGCTCCCATGGCTGGCTTTCTCTTTTCAATTTCTTTTTTTTCATTTCATCATTTCTTGCTTAATCTCTATCCTATCCTTATACTATATCGCAATTGCAATAGAAAATGAATGTTTAGTTTAGAAATAATATCTAAAAGACAGAAATGATACCTAAAAGAACAACATCAAAAAGAAAGAATAAATGCCGGAACAAGTATAGACAAAAGAATAAGTAACACGATCCGATTAGGTTCCGATTCCTTCTCTATGAGGAACGAGCGGCCAACAAGGGATTGAACACCACATTACCCTCGCATCTGATCCTGATCGCGCTTCATTGAGGGAAGCTATAAGAACCCGAGAAGGCTTAGCTGGGGAGGCGAGAGGAATACGTGAGCAGAAGGTCTCGAGGAAAGAGGAGGGAACGAGGAAAAGAAATACTGTCTCTCTCTCTCTCCCTTATCCATTCCCTTCTCTTCGCTATCTCTCTCCTTCTCTCTGTATTTTCTTTTCTCCCTACTCTCTCTCTCACTTTCTCACACACACCTTCTCTGTCTCTCATTCTTTCCCTACTCTCTCTCTCTCTCTCTCTCTCTCCCTTTTATTCTTCCCCTACTGTTACTATCCCTCTTTCTCTCTCACCTATATTATTTCCCTATTCTCTCTTTTTCTCTGTATTTAATTCTTTCCCTACTCTGTATCTCTCTTACTCACTTTTATTCTTTCCTTACTCTCTCTCTTTCTTTCTTTCTTTCTCTCTCTCTCTGTCTCTCATTCTTTCCCAACTCTCTCTCTCTTTATCTCTGTCTCTCATTCTTTCCCTACTCTCTCTCTCTTTATCTCTGACTCTCATTCTTCCCCTACTCTCTCTCTCTTTATCTCTGTCTCTCATTCTTTCCCTACTCTCTCTCTCTTTATCTCTGTCTCTCATTCTTTCCCTACTCTCTCTCTCTTTATCTCTGTCTCTCATTCTTTCCCAACTCTCTCTCTCTTTATCTCTGTCTCTCCTTCTTTCCCTAATCTCTCTCTTACAATATCATCCATCTATCTATATACATCCCTCGAAAAAAGGTAAAGACCAAGCAGAGGAAAAAAGCAGAGATGAGACCAACTGTAATCCAAGCATAGTTCGCGAGAGAAGCGGCGGAGGCGAGGTCGGTCGGAGGAGGAGGGACTGAGAAGCGAAGAAGGGTCGCACGAGAGATAAAATGATCACGAGGGCGAGGGGAGAGCGCAGCAGCGGCGGCGGGAGGAGCGGTATTTTGATTTTCATCCTTAATTAATTCAACAAGGCGAACAGCGTCGACTTCTACATTTTCGATTTTTTTTTTCTTTTCGTTTTTAGCTTTCCCTTTTCTCTTTTTTGTTTGAGTGCTTATTTATTGTCTATTTATCTACATATTTGTTTATATATTATTTTGTCGGTACTGTTGTTATCATCATCATTATTGTAATCATTCTATGAATCGTAATTATTAGCATTATTATCATTATTACTACTACTATCGTCAGTACCATAGGCCCCATTATTAAATTATTCACTTATTGTTCTGCATTTCCTATCAAGACTGTCTTCAGTCTCCGATTTTCCGACGATTTATCAACTTCTATTTTAATCGAGTGATAATATTCAACAACATGATACTTTCGCTTTATTTCTTAAAAAAATGTCTTAATCTTCGGTCCTCCTCCTTTGGTTCACTGGAATCTGCGAAGTTCCAAATTTAGTAAAAGATGAACAGATCACTCTGATGCGCCTCTTCAAGAACCGGAGCAAGAGGAAGATGTGCGACTGGATTCCTTTCATTTCATAATCAAGTAAAGGAGGAAATGAATCTGAGAGAGAGAGAGAGAGAGAGAGAGAGAGAGAGAGAGAGAGAGAGAGAGAGAGAGAGAGAGAGAGAGAGAGAGAGAGAGAGAGAGAGAGAGAGAGAGAGAGAGAGAGAGAGAGAGAGAGAGAGAGAGAGAGAGAGAGAGAGAGAGAGAGAGAGAGAGAGAGATTTGACTTGATTTGAGAGAGAGAGGGTGGAAAAGGGAGATTTGATAAAGATTTGATTTGATATATATATCTATATATAAATCTATATATATATATATATATATATATATATATATATATATATATATATATATATATATATATATATGTATATATATATATATATATATATATATATATATATATATATATATATATATATATATATATAGATAGATAGATAGATAGATAGATAGATAGATAGATAGATAGATAGATAAAGATAGATAGATAGATAGATAGATGGATAGATAGATAGATAGATAGATAGATAGATAGATAGATAGATAGATAGATAAATAGATAGATAGATAGAGAGCACAAGTAATAGGAGGGATTCAAAGGAAATCCCACAAGTTACAACAAAAATCTATTTAAATGTGCTTACCAGGTAATGACTCATCAGGAGCAAATTAACTGGCTTGGGAGCTCATACCAAAATCAGAAGGCTTTATTGTTTAAACACCAAGAAGGTAATAGGACCAAGACTGCTCTTCAATTAAAAAACTTTGATTGCTGTATAAATGAAAAAAAGGAAACACATACACACACACATGAATATATATATATATATATATATATATATATATATATATATATATATATATATATATATATATATATATATATATATGTATATATTAACCCTATGCAATGTACATATATGATCTACTTCTATATCCTGAAGTTTGTGCATATGATGATTGCACACTCACACACCCTACAGGCATACAGATTGACAAAAGACAGAGAACTTACTGTCCATGGGAGGGATTAATGCTACTCTTGCTCCAGAAAAAAACAAAGTCATGAGAAAGGTCTAGAACTTCCCCTTCAAAACAACCTGTCAATCCTAGTTCGGCAGACATATATTAAGAATATGTCGAGCTGTCTACCTCCGGAATTCTGTCTCTCTGTAAGTCTTGTTTGGAATGTGCGGCAGCGTCATAGTTCTCATCATATTCTATCCTCACGGTGATAATTATCAGAATTTACCTGTTGCGGACGGGTGGCACGAGCTTTTGGAATGACGATGGGTGCATGGCGTAGGTGCCAATAATCGACATTGCATATTTGACGTTAAGGGAGAGTGGATATAACTGCGTTTCTCTATCACACTATGAGTGATAACTCTTACTTATTGGCTGGTGATACATATTATAATTACAATCATTATAATAGCCGTGATATTCACCCAAACAGGTTTATTGTTAAATCCTAAACATAGATGACACCACTCTTTCGTAGCACCAGCAGGGAAGAAAACCGTGAAGGGCGCTCATAAGGGTCTCTATGACTACCAAGCATTATCTTCGGAGATCGTTGACAGCAGAAAGATGCCGACCTTCGGCTCTAAAGTACCGGCGATGCAAACTGTAAACAAATGAGACGGGGCGGTAATCCAGACCATATCTACAATAGGCCCCAATGCCTCATTACAATTACAATGATGTGGCAGTCGCAGCCGTAAGCACAGATCTTCCTTTTCCCAATCTCTTCAATCATTTGCATTAGGGATGGTTATTTCTTTCGTATTTGTTTACAAAAGTACGCTCATACGAAGAATATATAGCTCCATTTTGTCCTCTTATAAAAGTATAATCTATCTATCACACTGAGTAAAAGAACATAATGAGCTGGTATGGACTTACGACAATTTTAGTCTACTACAGCCTAAATAAACACTGTCAAATGACACGTTTATGTCGATAGAAAGCGCGAAAAGTCGAGATACAACGGGTGAAACTCCCTCGCTCTGAAATAAAATCTTCTGAGGTGCCTCGCAGGTGGCACTAGTACCCATCTTGGGGACCAGTCAAGCAAATCTGTCTCCCTCTGCAATTGATTAAAAGACGTCTACTGCAAGTAACGGTCTCATCAACACCTAAGAACTTTATCGCTAGACAAAGTATGTAGCTGGCACCAACGTAACGCAGAGACACTTTAACAGGTGAAGACCACAGAACACAGGTGTGGTTGCAAACCATTTTTGCAACATTCAACGCAAATATCTTTCACTGATTTTTATCTCCATGTTCTTAGTATTTTAATATTAAGTCATTTTTGTAATTGGAAACATAATTTTATATTTTTTTATCAGATGTATTTCAAACAAATTATTTTTTCCAAACTATATTTCAATCATAAAACATA
>BOPN01003496.1:115000-120000 GCA_017312705.2 Penaeus japonicus | reverse complement strand
TTACATTCTAAAAAGGGTGAAGCATCAGGCTAAGCTGACAGCAAAAAAGATACCCATACATAATATATAGCGACATACAGCATGTATGTATCAGAAAGTACATCAGAAAGATGCATATAAAAAAAGAGGAAGTGGATTTTACGAGCAATATAAAATTTTCTTCAAAGAGGCAGTGGCAGGTAAAAGACATATGCTGATAATGTAAAGCAATATTTCAATGTTGGTTTCTTTTCCAAGATGAGATTTAAACGCAAGCAGAATAGGGGATCTCCTTTGAAATCTGTTGAGTGTGTGTCGTCCTAAAATGCGGGATACTAATTCGAACGTTAATTTATTATATGGTTTATGGCATGGAAATGTGCACAAACAGTGTCGTTTAGTTTTAAAAATTGGAAGACAATCATGTGTATGTGTGTAACCTCTTAGTTTTAGCAAATATTTATGTTTAAAACTGTGGCTCGTGTGGGCACTGGGAGAGATGGCCATAACTCAAATAAACTTCTTTTACACGATTTCGAGAAGTTCCAAATAGGGAGAATGAGCTCAGATTTTGTTTAAAAAAGTTGGAATTCATGGCGCTTCGGCTACTACGAAAGAAACCTACATATACACACCTTTTGTTTAAAATCATTAATATGAGGCAACCAGGATGTTATGAATTTGGCGTCTTCAGCTCTTTACATAACATCGTCACAATGTATATTGATGTTTATTGCCAAGGTTTGTAGCCAGTGGGTTAGTAACCAATGTATCTTTTAGAATAAGATGTTGTCTTGATACGTGCATCAATATGTTGAAGTGCCCCCTTAACAATTTCTAATTTATTTAAGTCCTGACTTTATAGCAGTGGCTCGTCGCCTTTTTTTACTGCCCCGCTCCTTGTCCTTGCCTCCACACCCCCATCCTTCTCAAATCTCCAACCAATCGAAATGTTATTACGATGCGAGAAGACAAACACACAATACCATATAGATTACCGTTTTAGGATTATACTCTCCTTTAAGGTTTAAATATCAACATTACATCTATAATTAATGCGTGAAGTCTCTGAATATAAACACATTATTGAAAATACATGAATTTCTAGACGTAGGTGACCCACTTGCCGAAATTAGAAGCTTCGCTACTTTCCACCTTGAGTGACCCCCCCCCCCCACCGACTGGAAATTATTCACGCCCCCTCAGGTTAAGAACCACTGCTTTATAGGAAGATGTTTGCGCCATCTGCTGAGTAAATATAGTTCATGTAAACAATAAAAAGTAATGGCCCGAGTACCAAGCCTAAAATTATTATTTCTCACATTAGAGTTTCTTATGGATTACAAACTGCTTCCTTGAACCTAAATAACTCATAAACCAGTTAAGCGCTAGGTACTGGTTACCATTTATTGCAAATTAATGTATGAATTATTTCGTGGGATACTGTGAAAAAGGGTTTTCAAGGTTGCAAAAATAAGTATTTGATGTGGGCTTCTATTTATTCTAACATACTTAAGTTGCTTATTATGTAAGTGGAAAGTATTGGGAAGAGGATATTACATGTTATTTCGGAAAGTCAATTTGGTTTCTTTCTTAGTGATTTTCACAAAGAAAGTTTGAAGATGAGGTTACTGTAAAGATATATTCTGCCAAACATTACTTTGAAATGAATTACTTATTTATAATACAATACCACCGCCTCCCGAGCTTCTGTTGTTAAAGTATAATCTTATATTGTATTTAATCAAAATTAAATATTATCTAGTCATGTGTATCACAAAACTATGAAACAATTTCTAAAGTAAGGTTGTTGAGACACTGATCTATGAAGGTATTAAAATTAGTAAGTACACTCTTACATTGTATGACAATTAAGAATTTTTCAAAGAGAAATGGTCGTCACAGAGAAATGGTCGTCACAGACTTGTTTTCTAAGATCTAAGAGCTTTGTTCACTTCTCTCATCAATATCAATGAGCAAAAGAAGGAAACCATGTCACGTATCACCTCGACTGAATTCATATGTTCTGTTCCATTTAGTAATTGGTTCAGGGGAATATTATTTGAACTGGAACATGGAAAATAGCTTGGGTTTAGAGCCATAATGTGTTATTCCTCTAGCAAGTAAAAAATACTCAATTTAATGCGAGGACTTACCGTCCTTTGACGTATACCGAATCATCATTATTTAGGGTTACTTGTGACAGGTTCATTGGCGGATACCGATTACAAATGAGTGTCATCTGTTGACGAAGGTGTAGACGGGTGTTCAGAGTCGGTGTAACGGCGCCGGAAAGATGTTGCGGCTGTTTGGTGATCAGTTTCAAGCCGATGAAATAAGCAATTTTACTTTTAGCTTTGGTAGCCCTAATGGTGGGAAGCTGGTCATATTTATCTTCTGAGGTGCAGGGCAAAGACCTCCATTCAAGAAGATGCGGGTTCATTGCGTTCCTGAGTGCTGAGTGATCGCTGATTTTGAAATCGTCTCAAGGATGACGTCCGGTAGCTTCTCCTGAAGGATACCATGCACTTTCACGTTGTTTTGTTCGTTCGTCTTGGTGCCTGCAGCTCCAGCAACTGCTCCATTACGAAGGTTATTTCCTCGCTGAGAGTCATCAAGGATTATTTGGCCTCGAGCTGGGCGCGTGCGTCGGCGGAGGTGGCTCTCTCCAGCGAAGGACCTTGGTGGTCCGTCTGCTTTTTTTCTACTAGTTTACTTATTTTTTCTTCTTTCGTTTTTGTTTTTATCTCATCGACTTTTGGTTGGGACTATACGAGCTTATGTGTTACACGTGCAACAGGTTTGTTTATAAATTAGAATTTCAAACCAGTGCTTTCT
Source organism: Penaeus japonicus (assembly GCA_017312705.2). Classification (NCBI taxonomy): domain Eukaryota; kingdom Metazoa; phylum Arthropoda; class Malacostraca; order Decapoda; family Penaeidae; genus Penaeus; species Penaeus japonicus. Next base: position 117,183 of record BOPN01003496.1, on the reverse strand, counting down.
AAAGATAATCATACAGTTACTGCATAACTGAAACTGATTTCGCCTCGTTCACACTTTGAACTAATGCGTTTCTGTTCAGAATGGTTCTCGGCAATGCGGTGATTGCAGAGGAGGTGGCGGGCGCCAGCTGTTGTGGCTTCCGATGACGAGGTTATGTCACCTTCCGCGTCATCAAAACGTCACAAAAGTGGTCTACTCGTGCGCAGAGATGAATTTGGGACGGGGATCGGGTATAGTTTATTTCTGCATTTTCACACATATTGAATTACTACGGTGATTACTATAATGTGTTTTGCCTTTCTGTCGTATTTACGAATGAAGTGTTTTTACACAGGAGATAATCCCAGAAAAAATATAGAGTATTCCTATGCCAGCTGTTAATGCTTTAGCACTCCAACCTGGAAGGAGGGGAAACGGGGGTAGAGGGGAAGACGGAACATAGTGGGTGCTGGCAGTGAAGAGGGAGGGGCAAGAGGGGAAGAGGGAAGTGCAGTAGGGAATGAAGAGGAAGAGTGAGGTAGGAGAGATTGGAGGCGCATTCCGACGGAATCCCTGACTTTCGCATGGCCTCAGTTTTCTTTTTTATCGTTATAAAGTATATCGCTAGTGGATCGCTGTCTGGACTGTTTCTTTAGATGGACGATATTTGTCATCTCTTAATGCAAAGCGATGGCAACGAGGGGAGCCATCGAGGCTAACGCAGAGAAATGTTTGGACTCCCAGCGAGGTTCCTCTTATAAGGTATTGCCACATCTCGCGTCAGCCTTCTCGTTACGCTGATACCTGGCCTACAGCGCTAAGAGTTTTGAACCATTTTCACAGGTATTATCTCACCCTTGCTAGCCTTTCATTCTCTCTCTCTCTCTCTCTCTCTCTCTCTCTCTCTCTCTCTCTCTCTCTCTCTCTCTCTCTCTCTCTCTCTCTCTCTCTCTCTCTCTCACTCTCTCTCTTTCTCTCTCTTTCTCTTTCTCCTCCCCCACTCTCTCTCTCTCTCTCTCACTCTCTCTAACTCTCTTCCTCTCTCTCTCTCTCTCTTTCTTTCTTTCTCTCTTTCTCTCTCTCTTTCTTTCTTTCTCTCTTTCTCTCTCTCTCTCTCTCTCTCTCTCTCTCTCTCTCTCTCTCTCTCTCTCTCTCTCTCTCTCTCTCTCCTCTCTCTCTCTCTCTCTCTCTCTCTCTCTCTCTCTCTCTCTCTCTCTCTCTCTCTCTCTCTCTCTCTCTCTCTCTCTCTTTCTCTTCTCCCTCCCTCTCTCTCTCTCTCTCTCTCTCACTCTCTATCTTCCTCTCTCTCTCTCTCTCTCTTTCTTCTCTCTTTCTCTCCTCTCTCTCTCTCTCTCTCTCTCTCTCTCTCTCTCTCTCTCTCTCTCTCTCTCTCTCTCTCTCTCTTTCTCTCTCTCTCTTTCTCTTTCTCCTCCCCCGCTCTCTCTCACTCTCTCTAACTCTCTTCCTCTCTCTCTCTCTCTCTCTCTCTCTTTCTCTCTCTCTCTCTTTCTCCTCCCCCTCTCTCTCTCTCTCTCTTTCTCTGTCTCTCTCTCTCTCTCTCTCTCTCTCTCTCTTCCCCCCTCCTCCTCTCTCTCTCTTTCTCTAATTCTCTCTCTCTCTCTTTCTCCACCCCCCTCTCTCTCTCTCTCTCTCTCTCTCTCTCTCTCTCTCTCTCTCTCTCTCTCTCTCTCTTTCACTCTATTTCACTCTCTCTCTCTTTTTCTCTCCCCCCCTCTCTCTCTCTCCCTCCCTCCTCCCCTCCCCCTCCCCCCTCTCTCTCTCTCTCTTTCTCTCTCTCTCTCTCTTCTTCTTTCTCGCACAAACACACACATACAATGGGAACATTATCTGTTTTATGCCCATTTATAAAGGGACAGTTTGGGGATTTGTGTTTGTGTTTTTCTCTTATCGTATTTATTGTATCGCATTTTTCGAATTCACCAATATTTACTCTACAGAAGGCACACGCAACATGGTCCTTTATCCTCGTATAATAAAATCCATCAGCAGCTAAATTTGAAGGAGACAACCAATTAATTGGCCATTCAATAAAAGATTCTAGTCGGTTCTTTTCATAAATTAATCCAATATTACCTTCCGTATAAGAATAATAAGCCCAGTCTCTACAAGATTTTTTATCTATAGGATTTTTTTTGAATTTCTGAAGATTTTCAAAGCCATATAATGATTGCGCAAACGAACAC
>BOPN01003496.1:67500-75000 GCA_017312705.2 Penaeus japonicus | reverse complement strand
AGAGAGAAGAAAGGGACGAATCATATTCCCCTTTCTAGTTCAAAACAAATTCTAATGTCTACATCAAGCTTTATCTATTTTCATCGCACTCTCCCAATTGATCTCCAACACATCACTCGCACAGCATCCCCTCTGTGTATGGCGCCTCGACTCGGCAAACGAACAATTTTGCGTGTTTGGGTCTTCCTTTTGTTGGGTGTGATGGCGGTTTCCCTTCCCTTCTCTCTGTATGTCTGTTTTTTTTCTCTCTCTGGTAGATAGAGTGAAGAATAGATAGATGAAAATATAGATATGAAGACACATAGATAGATGGATAGATAGATAGATAAATAGATGAATATGTAGATATAAAGGTGTATTGATAGATAAACAGATAGAGAGGAAAGTAGATAGATAGATGGATAGGTAGAAAAAATATATATGAATAGAAAAATAGAGAGATCTGATAAAGATATAATGGATGAATAAGATTGAAATTGACAGAAATGAAACGAAGAAAGAGGGAGAGATATATAATTACGCATGTTGATAGATTTGTACACTAAAGGAATGAGAGAGAGAGAGGAAAGGAGAGAGAGAGAGAGAGAGAGAGAGAGAGAGAGAGAGAGAGAGAGAGAGAGAGAGAGAGAGAGAGAGAGAGAGAGAGAGAGAGAGAGAGAGAGAGTGTGAGAGAGAGAGAGAGAGACAGAAGGAGGGAGAGTGAGAGACAGACAGACAGACAGAGAGAATCAAAGATAGAAAGAAAGATAGAAAGAAAAAAAAAAAAAAATACCCATACCTCTGACAGGAACAACACCACCAACAAACAAGGAACAGGAGAGGCACTGGGTGAGAGGAAGCGGCCTCGACTCGGCAACGGAAGACCCGAAAGAGAAGCACCGCACAGCCCACTTCCGCCTCGGAGAGAAATCCCAAGAAAGGCTGTCAGACGGGAGAGAGACACTAAGACACCGACAACAAAGCTCCATGAATATAAACGAGTGTGCATTCGGTCAAGGCATATCCGTCTAGCGGGCGGAAATAACAAATGGCAGACCCTTTCTCCGTTGAAGATATGGAAACGAATCAACTCTTTGGCAATGCATTTCTTTTTTTTATTTTGAGGACGACAAACGGAAGGTTGGTCCGGTTTGAGTATGATTCTCTCTCTCTCTCTCTTTCTCTCTCTCTCTCTCTCTTTCTTTCTCCCTCTCTCTCTCTTTTTTTTCTCTCTCTCTTTCTCTCTCTCTCTCTCTCTTTCTCTCTCTCTCTCTCTTTCTTTCTCCCTCTCTCTCTCTTCTCTCTCTCTCTCTCTCTCTCTCTCTCTCTCTCTCTCTCTCTCTCTCTCTCTCTCTCTCTCTCTCTCTCTCTCTCTCTCTCTCTCTCTCTCTCTCTCTCTCTCTCTCTGTCATCTATCTATCTAATTTTCTCATTATCTCTTAATACTATATGATATTCATGACAACTGAATAACTACCTGGATGAGCAGGGATGACAAATGATATGGTGATGATAATGGTAATGACCGTAATCATAACGGCAAAATTGATAATATTGATAAAAATGGCAGTAGCGGTATCAGTAATGAAAGTAGTAATTGTAGTAAAGTGTTATTATTATTATTATTATTATTGTTATAATTGTTATAATAATAATTATTATTATTATCATTATTGTTATTATTATTATTATTATTATTATTATTATTATTATTATTATTATTATTATTATTATTATTATTATTATTATTATTATTATTATTATTATTATTATTATTATTATTATTATTATTATTATTATTGCTATTATTATTATTATTATTATTATTATTATTATTATTATCATTATTATTCTCATCATCATTATCATTATTATCATAATCACTATTATTATTTTTAAGAGTGTTGTACCCTTGAAAATGTATAATTACTTATCATCTTATCATTTTCAGATTACAATGAATGACCTTGAAAAAAAAAAATTAATAAAAAAAAATAAAGTAAATCAACCATATGCTCCTCCTATCAAATCCAAGTAATCATGATCCCTAGTGTCCACTTAAGAGCCAGCACGAACTTGTTTACACCGAGACCGCCCACAGCCTCTCCACGCCCTTACCCACTCATGAGCATCCCTGTGATGTCCCGTCGATATTTTCTCTCGATATCTGCAGCCTTCTCGGTTGCATATATTACTATATCACTTTGTAATTTGTCGTAGTTTGTTTGTCTATGGCTGGAGTGATGATGATAGTGAAGATAATAAAAATAATAATGATGAGAGTGCCACCATTAATGATAATAACAATAATGCAAACAATACGGATGAAAACCATAATAATAAAGGTGATCAGGATTATAATGACGATATTTAAAATAACAACAAAAATGATAGCATTGATAATGATGATTCTGATTTTAATGATTATAGCAAAAGTAATAATGATAGTGATGATGATACGACTACTAATGGTAATAATAATACTGATGATACTGATAAAAAATAATAATATTAACAATAATGGTAATAATGATAATGGTAATAATGATAATAACATTAATGATAATGATAATGAAGATGATAATAGTAATAATAACTAGCATAAGGATATTGATTATGATGATAAAAATGATGATAGTAATGATAATGATGGTCCTGATATCAATGATAAAATTCATATTAACAATAATAATAAGAAAAAAAATGAATATGATGATAATGATAAAACAATGATGATAATAATGATAACGATAATAATAATAATAGTAATGATAATAACTAAAACAACAATGATAAGAGAACAACCGCAACAGCCATGGTTATAATAAAAATAGATTAACAAGGATAAAATCTTACTTTTATTGAAACATATAAAATACTACACTAAGTTGCATATTTGATTCACAATCATTTATCAAAGGTCAAAAGGCTTGACTGGATACATAGCATATATGATATAGTTATATATTCATAACTTATGAATTCTTATCAGTCATTTTAAATAGGAATATTGCTTTTATTCTTGCGTATAATAGTAGTGTCTTTGTGATAAAATGAAATTGCATTTGGGACTAATTTCATGATTTGATATGCTTGGTGTGATACATTGTTGGAAGTTGCAATCCCCTGAAAGTGTCGTAATGAAAGAACTGGAAGAATGAGCATGATAATTTTTACACACACACACACACACACACACACACACACACACACACACACACACACACACACACACACACACACACACACACACACACACACACACACACACACACACACACACACACACACACACACACACACACACGCACGCACGCACGCACACACAAACTCACACACAGGAATAGTAGCGGTGATAATAATAGATAATAATGATAATGATAATAATAATAATGATAATACTACTACCAATAACAATAATAATAACAATAATAATAGTAATAATGATAATGATAATAATAATGATAAACAATAATAATAATGATGATAAAGATTATGATAACGATATTGATAATGATGGTAGTAATAACAATAATGATAATTATAATAATAGTAATGATAATAACTATAATGATAATGATAACTATTATAATGATAATAATGATAATAATAATGATTATGATAATAATCACAATATTAATAGTAACAATTATGCTGATAATAATAACAATAGTATTGATAAGATTAATGATAATGATAATGATGGTAATAGCAATAATGATCATAGTTTAGGAACAATAGTAATGATAAGAATAATGATTGTAATAATAATGGTAATGGTGATAATAATGACAATTATAAAGATAATGATAAGGGCAATTGTAGGAATTTGATGTTAGTGTTGACTTTTCCTGATGTCAGTTGCGGGTTATGATAATGATAATGGTTGTGATAGTAATAATAATAATGGTTATAGTAGCAAATATATATAGATTCCTACTGCAGCTAATAATAATCTTAACAATAAGAATAAGAATGATAAGGATAGTAACAGAATAGTAACAGTTATAATTATATGTATATATATATATATATATATATATATATATATATATATATATATATATATATATATATATATACATATATATATATATATATATATATATATATATATATATATATATATATATATATATATGTATATATATATATATATATATATATATATATATATATATATATATATATATATATATATATATATATATATATATCTATATATATATATATATCTTTGTAGGACTTGTAGTGTTCTTTATCCTTTATATATACTTTGTTACCATTACAATGATCATAAAGAATGTTATCTTATTTAGTTTTATCGCTAATTAGCCGCCTAGTTAAGCTTCCCATTTACGAACGCTAATCATGCGATACTTCAACAGAACTCGAAATGATTTCACTGAGTGTTGCATAGTTTTCGAGCATTCTGCCTTAAGTCGCAAGATGGACGACGAATGAGCGCCTTCAGTTGTTTCTCGTCCCCGCCGTTCTCTCAAGATCATTTCACATGTTACCTTTATATATGTATATACATATATGTATATACATATATGTATATACATATATGTATATACATATATGTATATACATATATGTATATATATATATATATATATATATATATATATATATATATATATATATATATATATATATATATATATATATATATATATATATATATATATATATATATATATATATATATATATATATATATATATATATATATATATGTATATATATATATATATATATATATATATATATATATATATATATATATATATATATATATATATATATATATATATATATATATATATATATATATATATATATATATATATATATATATATATATATATATATATATTATATATATATGAATCGTGGTGGCCCAGTATCTCCTTGTGTCCTTGCCGTCTTGTTCTGCATTACACCCCAAGTAATTTTTTTCGCTTATGATTGGATAAAGAGGTGCATAATGCCCTTTAAACAGTCGTCAGACAGCATACCAAATGCTGCTGATATTATTCCCTCCCTCATCATGCTGTCCAACTGTCTGGATGTTTACTTCTCTTGTAGAGGTTTTCTGGGCCAGCTATCTTTTGTTTCATACCCTTAACGGCTTCACACCTCGGCGGCCCGAAAAAGGCTTCTTTGTTCTTGAAAAACTACTGAACAGTTTGCATGTAAGAGTTGTTTCCGCTATTATTGCATCTTTACCCACTAGGCTTTTCCGTGTAAAGTCCTTGATCAGCCGCCTCGTTTCGCTCCTCTCGGCTTCAGCTTCTCGTGCATGGCCAGATGCTGCATCGTTTGTCAATGCCCCTTCCCCTGCTTCTTCGCCTGTCTGCTGTTTCTCTGGCTGCTGGCGATAGTGTTTCGCAAGTCAAGCATTATTGCCAAAGCTATTACGGCAGTAGCTGCCTCTTCTGCAACCTCGACGAAGATGTCCACTTGATACGCTAGAGTCTGAGCAATTCTTAATTCTGATTTGTTGTGGTACATATACTGCAATATTGCACCATGATTTCCTACTTACGTGGTTGTATGATTTTGAAAACTCGGATGCAAAATCCTTTGTGCTTTGTTAACACAGACATTCTATCCTGAGAAAATAACGGACCCTGTTATTGAAACACGCCTTAAGCTGAATTCGTTACATTTCTGAATCTTATTATTAAGGAGAGAGAGCGAGCGAGCGAGAGAGAGAGAGAGAGAGAGAGAGAGAGAGAGAGAGAGAGAGAGAGAGAGAGAGAGAGAGAGAGAGAGAGAGAGAGAGAGAGAGAGAGAGAGAGAGAGAGAGAGAGAGAGAGAGAGAGAGAGAGAGAGAGAGAGAGAGAGAGAGAGAGAGAGAGAGGGAGAAAGAGAGAGAGAAGGAGAGAAAAAGAGAGGAATTCCTTATAGTTTCCATAATGCTATTCTTAAAGAAAAATAAAACATGGCTAAGAGAGAGAGTGAGAGAGAGAGCAAGGGGAGTGCGAAACGGGAGAGGAACGCGTAACCTTGCCATATTTATTTGTATATATATTTTATGTTTGCTGCCCTTGTTATTATGTCCATTGAATATTATTTGCATGTATTTTTTTCACTATTGTATTCTATAGAATATACTCAGTATAATTTTCTGTCATTCTATCTGTTACATATATATTTTACTACATACACATATATACACATATACGTACGCCCCTTGCAACACCTTTCTGTTTACCCCTCTCTTACTGTGACTTCAAACATACCAGTGTTGTTTTGCCTTTCTCTTCGCAAGAGTTATGCACACATGCAACACTTCCTTCTTTACACTGCAATGTCACATGTCACACACGTGATTCACACATATCCTGTGACAAATCATACATTGTGGCAGATGAGGAGCAGATGAGCAACACCTCGCTTCTCCGAGGAGGAGCAGCCCTCACCCCAACACACTACTTTTCAAATCTAAGAAATAAAGGTAAAAGATGTTTCCTCCATGTTCTTCACACCCTAAACTGCGCTACCATTATTCTGCAAATGGTGGCTTAGCGGTAACTTCGAACTCTCCACTACTTCAGCCCTGCTTCAGCAATTCACTTTCCCAAGCTACCATACCTACCAATTGTGTACCACTCTTCCCATCGAGATGTCCCCAAGGCACGATGATCAACGCTACCTTTTTAGCTGCTGAACTACCCTACATTCGACCATGCTGATTCATCATCGTAGCCACGACTTTGCAAAACACAACTACAGTCCGCTGACCAGTCGCGCCAAGACCTCGCTCTTCACGTAGCGCTCCAAAGCACCTCGTCAGCCGTGCAACCACCCCGACCCGCTTTCGCTTCCCATACCGTGCAACTCCCACCATATCTATCTCGAGTGTCAAGGTTTGTCAAACTTTTTAAAATCGGTGATTCGTAGCTAGGTCTTTCTAACAGATCTATGTTATCTAATATCAAACAATATACATATATTCTCTCCGTGTTCACAACATTTATTTTACGTTACATCCGTACACAAAGGAGTTCTACTCACTCAGTTCTACATCGTTGTTAGAATATTATGTAGCTTTGCCTTTTTACTGTCAGAGTTATATGCATACATTTGCAGTTTGTGAGATGTTTAACATAGTTTGCTTTGCCGCCTGAAGATGGTTTGCCGTCAGCACCACCTCGCCAGTTTCCCGTTAGCTTGAATACTGCGTTTACTGCACTTCCCTCAGCGCCACCCGTTTTTTTCACTTCTTTTTTGTACCTTTACCGCCGTCTGAAGATATTTTTCCTTCAGCATCGCCTCGCAAGTTTCCTGTTAGCACTCATATAATTAGCAAATCTACAAGTCACGACATTACATATACTGTCTCATCCTATGTTAGCATTCTCCATGGCTCACGCTCTTTGATAAACTTATTCCTTTTCTTATGCAGTTTTCCTTTTGTCCTTAGCTACACCAGAGCTTTAAAATGTTTTGATTAAGATGGAGACCATCCTTTTGAAACGTGGGATAGGCAAGCATGGATACATATGA
>BOPN01003496.1:55000-60000 GCA_017312705.2 Penaeus japonicus | reverse complement strand
GTGTATATGTGCTTATCTGTATCTATATAGAGGCGCATAAATGTACATGATATGCACGATGAGCAAATCTGTTCTGTTCGACATTCACATTTTCAAAATACATTCAAGTTTTAGAAAAGGATTTTATCTTGAGCTCCTCACGTTCCTCTGTTTTGTAGTCTGTGCTCGCGATTTGGTTGTAGTTGAGGCGAAGCTTTGTGCTCTGCGTTTCCCCTCCTCAAATTTATTCATTTTTTTACTTTTCCTTCCAAACAGGATTTTTATATTATAATTTTTCCAATTTTGTATTTCCCCCTCTCTCTCGTTACTATATCTACTCTTTCTACTCTCTCTCTCTCTCTCTCTCTCTCTCTCTCTCTCTCTCTCTCTCTCTCTCTCTCTCTCTCTCTCTCTCTCTCTCTCTATCTTGCTCTCTCTTTCTCTCTCTCTCATTTTTTTCCAAGTCCCTCGACTAAAAAAAAAAAAAAAAAAAAAATCTTTTCCCCCTATTTACCATTCTACTTTGCAGTCATTATTGCCAATGAATACACAGTTTGTAATGTTCACTTCCATAACAAGTCGTGTAACTTCAATGCAAAAGTTGTTAAGTGTGCCCTTACCGGGGTTTGATGACTTGATACTGAAATAACGAATAAAAATCTGTTATGTTGCATGAACTGTGTTACGAAATAGCAAATACTAAGCGTTAATTAATGATGTGATGGGAAACAAAGTAGCCAATCACTTCAACATTCAATTATGATTTTTACAACATGCATTGGTAAACAGATGTCTCCAGTGGTGACCGAATGAGACTTTACTTGTGTGAAATAAATGTATTCATTTATGTATGTACGTATGTGCATGCATATTTGTGTATATCAAATGTAAATTTGTATCTCTATTTAAATGTGATATATATCGGTACTAGAAAGATGAAATTAAAAGAAAGAAAACTAAAATTAGTGTAATAGATAACTGACAGATAGATAGATAAAAACAAAAAAATAGGTAGATAGATATAAAGAGAAGGGAGGAGCAAGCAGACAGACATAAAGCAATATAATTAGAATTGAGAGACATGCAAATAGACACGGATAAAGGGAGAAACAGACCAACGGATAAAACAAGAGAAAGCGAGAGCGAGAAATTACAAGCCAGAGCAAGACAGACAGATAGACAGAGGCAGTGAAATCCCGTTTGTGATCAACGCCAGGAAATAGTCTATTGGATTTAGATTCACTCTACGTTCTCTCTGCCTTCTCTCGCAATCCACGTAAGCCTACCGTTTGATGCTGGTTGAATTAGAGTTGACACTGCAGGGCGAAGGAGAGAGATTTGTATTTGATAAGTTGAGAAACAGGGATGTGTGTTTGGTGAGGCATTGTAAGGGTAGTCCGGTAGTCAGTTCGTTACCCGACATTCCACATTTATTTATATAAGTATATATAAATATATATGTGTGTGTGTGTGTGTGTGTGTGTGTTCATCTGTATGTGTGGCAGACACTTCGATCAAGAAAGAAAACAGACGGAAAGACAGATAAACACACTGACAGAATGCTTGACTGCTTTCTGGTCATCAAGACAGACATGCAGATCAACCGGCAACGCTTCCTAACAATGGCCGGCGCGGCGATGCTGTCCGCAGGTCGAAAGGAGGAGCGGCCCTCGTGCCCCTTTGGAGCGGCGCTGAAAAGGGTTGACTGCAGGAGGAGACTCGCTGGAGGAGCCTCGCGGCCCAAATGGCCTCTTGGAGCCTTTCATCTCGTCATCTCTCCACTCACAGATTTTATCCTTCGGTCGGTGGCTGGCCCGAGTCGATCCAAAACCGTAATTGAAGTGCTTGGTTTAACGTGAAGGCTAAACACTTAAAAGAGTCGGGAAGGGGAGTGCCATTCAGGGGAGGGGGGGGGAGGGGAGGGGGAGTGCCATTCAGGGGAGGGGAGGAGAGGGGGAGTGCCGTTCGTAGGGGAGGGGAGTGCCGTTCAGGGAGGGGAGGGGGAGTGCCATTTAGGGAGGGGAGGGGAGGTGTTGTCCGCCTAGGGAGGGGAGGGGAGGGAAGGGAGTGGGGAGAGCCATTTAGGGAGGGGGAGGGTGAGTGCCATTCAGGGGAGGGGAGGGTGAGTGCCATTCAGGGGAGGGGAGGGTGAGTGCCATTCAGGGGAGGGAGGTGAGTGCCATTCAGGGAGGGGAGGGTGAGTGCCATTCAGGGGAGGGGAGGGGGAGTGCCATTCAGGGGAGGGGAGGGGGAGTGCCATTCAGGGGAGGGGAGGGGAAGGGGAGTGCCATTCAGGGGAGGGTAGGGGAGGGGAGGGTGAGTGCCATTCAGGGAAGGGGAGGGGAAGGGAGTGCCATCTCAGGGGAGGGGAGGGGAGAGGGAGTGCCATTCAGGGAAGGGGAGAGGGAGTGTCATTCAGGGGAGGGAGGGGGAGGGGGGAGTGCCATTCAAGGAGGAGGGGGAGTGCCATTCAGGGGAGGGGAGAGGGAGTGCCATTCAGGGGAGGGGAGGGGGAGTGCCATTCAGGGAGGGAGAGGGAATGCCATTCAGGGGAGGGGAGAGGGAGTGCCATTCAGGGGAGGGGAGGGGGAGTGCCATTCAGGGGAGGGAAGGGAGAGAGGGAGTGCCATTCAGGGGAGGGGAGGGGAAGGGGAGTGCCATTCAGGGGAGGGGAGAGGGAGTGCCATTCAGGGGAGGGGAGGGGGAGTGCCATTCAGGGGAGGGGAGAGGGAGTGCCATTCAGGGGAGGGGAGGGGAAGGGGAGTGCCATTCAGGGGAGGGGAGGGGGAGTGCCATTCAGGGGGGTGGAAGAGGGAGTGCCACCTCAGGGAGGGAGAGGGAGTGCCATTCAGGGGAGGGGAGGGGGAGTGCCATTCAGGAGGAGGGAAGGGGAGTGCCATTCAGGGGAGGGGAGGGGGAGTGCCATTCAGGGGGTGGAAGAGGGAGTGCCATTCAGGGGAGGGGAGGGAGGGGGAGTGCTATTCAGGGAGGGAGAGGGAGTGCCATTCAGGGAGGGGAGGGAGGGGGAGTGCCATTCAGGGGAGGAAGGGGAGTGCCATTCAGGGGAGGGAGGGGGAGTGCCATTCAGGGGAGGGTAGGGGAGAGGGAGTGCCATTCAGGGAGGGAAGGGGAGAGGGAGTGCCATTCAGGGGAGGGGAGGGGGAGTGCCATTCAGGGGAGGGGAGGGGGAGTGCCATTCAGGGGAGGGGAAGGGGAGTGCCATTCAGGGGAGGGGAGGGGGAGTGCCATTCAGGGGAGGGGAGAGGGAGTGCCATTCAGGGGAGGGGAGAGGGAGTGCCATTCAGGGGAGGGGAGAGGGAGTGCCATTCAGGGGAGGGGAGAGGGAGTGCCATTCAGGGGAGGGGAGGGGGAGTGCCATTCAGGGGAGGGGAGGGGAGTGCCATTCAGGGGGAGGGTAGGGGAGAGGGAGTGCCATTCAGGGGAGGGGAGAGGGAGTGCCATTCAGGGGAGGGAAGGGGAGAGGGAGTGCCATTCAGGGGAGGGGAGGGGAAGGGGAGTGCCATTCAGGGGAGGGGAGGGGAAGGGGAGTGCCATTCAGGGGAGGGGAGGGGGAGTGCCATTCAGGGGAGGGGAGAGGGAGTGCCATTCAGGGGAGGGGGAGGGTGAGTATATTCAGGGAGGGGAGGGTGAGTGCCATTCAGGGGAGGGGAGGGGAAGGGGAGTGCCATTCAGGGGAGGGGAGGGGGAGTGCCATTCAGGGGAGGGGAGAGGGAGTGCCATTCAGGGGAGGGGAGAGGGGAGTGCCATTCAGGGGAGGGGAGGGGGAGTGCCATTCAGGGGAGGGGAGGGGGAGTGCTATTCAAGGGAGGGGAGGGGAGGGGAAGGGAGGGGGAGAGCCATTTAGGGGAGGGGAGGGTGAGTGCCATTCAGGGGAGGGGAGGTTGAGTGCCATTCAGGGGAGGGGAGGGGGAGTGCCATTCAGGGGAGGGGAGAGGGAGTGCCATTCAGGGGGTGGGAGAGGGAGTGCCATTCAGGGGGTGGAAGAGGGAGTGCCATTCAGGGGAGGGGAGGGGGAGTACCATTCAGGGGAGGGCGGTGAGGGGTGTGGGGGAGAAATCTCCGACGACAAACGGAGAGTAACAACGAGGAGGATATGATGATATATTTCTTATTCGTATTCTTTATTATTCTCCCTTTCGGGGCAGCCGCAGAATGCCAATGAATTTGTTGCATTTCTTTCACGTATCTATCAATAATGAGAGGGCTTTCCCGGAGGATTAAAAGTCGCAAAGAAATGATGAGAGATCCCAGACGGAATCCACTTCATAGAGATCCCAATAAATGTTGGAAAGTCGAGCAGACGCGAACCTGGAAAATTTCTTCTTACTCTTCCGCTAATGCTCGAGAGAATCTGGAACGAGGCATCTTTTAACGCTTTTTGAAATCCAGTCGCTCTCACTCTTCTCTGTCTTTCTTTCTTTCTTTCTCTCTCTCTCTCTCTCTGCCTCTCTGCCTCCTTCACTCTCTCTCGCTCGCTCGCATGTTCATTCTCGGTTTATCTCTGTATCCGACTCCCCCCACCCCCCCTCTCTCTCTCCCACCCAGTCACTCACTCACTCGCTCTCTCTATTTCTCTCTCTCTTCTTATTCTTATTCTTACTCTTTCATTCTTCTCGTTTCCCCCCCTCAACGTCTCCCCTCCCCCTCAATCTCTCTCTCAGTCCACTCACTCACTTACTCGCTCTTTCTCTTTCTCTCTCTTCTTCTTTTTCCTCTTTTATTCTTCTCGTCTCCCACCTTCGACGTCCTCTCTCTTTCCTTTTCTCTCTCCTTCTCTCTCCTCCGAACCGATCGTCTTATATTTTAGTCTTTTCAGCCAGACGGAAATCCAATGATTAATCGGTTCAGAATCCGCATGCATTTTTAGGGCGATGCGAAGGATTATTTGATTTGCTCTTTTTGATACCAAATTTTTTCATATATATATATTTTTTAAATTTAGCTATTTATATATCATCCTCTTCATCATGATCATTTTTTTCATTATTTATAATTGATAT
>BOPN01003496.1:20000-22500 GCA_017312705.2 Penaeus japonicus | reverse complement strand
AGACGAAGATGCAACAGTATTCCCAGTACCCATTAAAAGCTGTTAAGAGGAGAAGCTGCCTTGTTTTATGCCCTGAAGCCCCATATGCCCCGGGAACTGATGTTATTTGTTGAAAATACCCGAACGTTCTTTTTTTTTTTTTTTTTTTTTCCTTTTTTTTTCTTCTTTTTTTTTACATACCTTCACCTTTTGAGTCTCTTATAGACAGAAATATTTATTTTACCAAGGACCCTCCACTAATTTTAAGTCTGTTAATAAAGCACCAGGTTGAGAAATTATTCTGATCTGAATATTTTGCTTAACTTTTATATTATTTTTTTTACACTTTCACACAATAGTCTATGGGGTGTATAATAGTACTGTATTTCCGCCAAGAAATACATAAAAAGTAATTTAAAAATACGTAAGATGCACCCCTTGTCTTAACCTTCCTTGGTGACCTGGGTTCAAATCGTCAAACTTCTTCCAAGAAAGAAAGGAAGGATTGGGTTCTCTCCTCTCTCTTTATATTTTGTGACTCGCATTGGGTCTGCTGTGGCATAGCCTGAAGGGCGTGAGAAGGCAACTGTAAGTGGCAATGTATCACTCGAGAGGAGTTTTTAATCGAGTCTGATACGAATTGGTGCTCTCATTTTTATTGAAATTCTATTTTTTATTATCTTATAATTCGGGAAGTGGTATCCCGGAAGTGTCGTTTGTAAGCGGAATGTTTTGTCTTTTGTGATTTTATTCTAGCAAAGTAAACTTTAAAAACATTCCTACACTTTTAACAAATCACCCTGTAAATCCGAGAAGTAACCTATTGACAAACTTCGTTAGTCTGTATAAACTTTAAGTTTTCTGATACGAACTTGCTTAGTAAAAAGTTAAAATTTTATAAGGATAGTCTTAATCGAAAACCTTTACAGGAGGTGAAATTCCCGTGATCGTCCTCCGCGTTCAGGTTACAGTATTACCATTCTTTGTCTCGCTGTATACATCACACATAACATACACTCCATCACGTATACTTTTCTATCCCTCCTTTCCACACTTCTTGTCACACAGTTATCTTCCCATCAAAATACGTATTAAACGGGTGGTGGCAGACGCTGTCATTTTACCAATCTTTCGACGGTGTAGACCGAGATACACGGGGGAAATACGGCCGTGAAGACGGACGAACGCTACACTACTCTCTACGAAATACCTATCTCCATCCTATCATCAACGAACTTTTTTCTTCTTCTTTTGATACTAACGTTGAACAGCCTGTGTACCTGTGGTTTTGATTAAATTTTAAGGCTTTGGTCTTCCGGAGATATGGAGGTCTTTATGCAGCATTATGCGAGCTTGATTCCAAAGCTTTCGTCTTACCGTTTTTGTGACCGCGATATTTCAAAAGCTACGTGAGATAGCAGAAGCTGTTTTCAATCCCATTGTTATAAATACCGATCATCTGTATTTATTCGCTAACCTTTCCTGATTCAGTCTCGACTTTGATCTCCGTGGACTTAAAGTACTTTCGGATTTTTCGTGTTTTCAGTCGTTTCGATTTTACGGCGTCGTTAATGTAGGATTTATAATAATTGGACTTAAAATAGGGACGGTGAGGGTACTATCCCTGATTAATTTATTGATTTTGAATTTTATTCTTTTCGTTGGTTTCCTCCCTTGTCTAAAGGCTCTGCGTCTTCCACTTTGTTGGAGAAGATAAATGGGCTGAAGGCTCGGGCTTGACCCTTCTCACTGAATGGCTCTGCCTCTGGGTTGTTGTGAAGTGAAATGGGCCAAAGGGATACGCTTGACCCTTCTCACTAGATGGCTCTGCTTCCTCCTTGCTGCTGAAGTATGATGGCCTGAAAGGATCCATGTAGTTCTCCGTGCTATTAGGGTTGATGGGACTGTGCGCTATTTGCCACGCTGAGACACGGGTTGTTCGGGCTGCTCGGGGCTATGGTTACTCTGTGTCTGTTTGGGTGAGTGAGCGCGGGCACCGAGCAGTCTTTCAGGGGGATGTCGCCTAAACGTTTTTTTAGGGATCATTGATATAGCAATATCTTGATATCATACATTATAAGATCTCTGTGTGAAGAGCTTTTTTGTTTCATTATATTGTGAGAATTGATTGGCATTATTATTCCTTTCCGATAAAATCTGTATGAACTAAAAACGTTGAAATGTTTGTTGGTGATTTTTTGTCATCTTTATTATAGTGCCTTTCCCAATACCTTTCTTTACGTGCTTCCTTTAGACTAATGAAAAGTGCGCAGTCATATACCGACAACCTCTCCCTTTTTATCTGCCTGATGATGTAACGAAAATAAATAACGTCGCCCGATGTGGAGTGCGGTAATAACGACACACTTATCCGGATAATGACCTTTCATGACGTAACGAGCACAGGTCCGCAGAGCCATCAGGTGTCCCCCTCCCTCCCTCCCGCCCTCCCTCCCCACGAGGCCACCATCCCACGTCCTCCTTCACCCCCCCCCCCAGCCCCCTGAAGCCCACGCCCTGC
>BOPN01003495.1:155000-157975 GCA_017312705.2 Penaeus japonicus | reverse complement strand
GAGGGGGGGAGAGAGAGAGAGAGAGAGAGAGAGAGAGAGAGAGAGAGAGACAAACCAAAGCTGGATAAATTAACCGAAACAAGAAAAACAAAAGGAGTGCCGTCACGCAGTCCTCCACCAAAGGCAACTAATGCCAAAAGACCAAACTGAACGAAAAGACTTAATGATGAACAACATCTCGAGAGTTTTCCCAATAAAAGAGTCAAGACTTCGCTGATAAAAGCTCGCTATTTCTTTAATTGACTTTTAACTAAATCACAAAGATTAAGTAGCCCGGTTCCTTCGCTTGCCACACTCTATCTCTAAACTGACCTTTCAGTGTAGCTCTTCAGTAAAAAGCACTAGGACCGGTTTACTTTTTTATTTTTTATTTTCTTGTTGGTTCATATATATATATATATATATGTATATATATATATATATATATATATATATATATATATATATATACATATATATGTATGTATGTATATACCTAAACTGCATCGATATACGAAAGAAGGATTCTGTGATGGTCTTTTTCATGAACCTAATTCGAAAGTAAGATGTTATACACAGAACAAAGACATTCAGGACCAAAATCATTGACATTACAGCTAAGTGTAACGTGGTGCAGTGAGCGGCTAGGATAGTAATGTAATAATCTAGCTTACGTGATACTACTTTTTACCATATATATTTTTTTCTCTCTTGTCTTTATATACATAGTTACATGATTTATATGATTCTTTATTCAGATATATCCCTGTTACAGTCAATGAAAAAGAAAGAAAAAAACAAGAAAAGAAAAGAGAAAAAAAAAAAACATGAAGGGACAAAAAGTCAACCTCACATGGCAAATGAGACGATAAATGACGTCATAGGGTCTCGCGGATTCAATCGGATTAACTTTGTACGAACACAACACGGAATGCTCTCCCCTTTTCTTTGGCTTATTATGGCCAGAGCAAACATCGTAAATTCTTTCCAACTGAATAATTATTTGAGTCCCCAAAAGGCCCTAACAGCAACCGTAACGAATCGGAAAAATACATAAGAAAAGACAAAAAAAACAGAAAGATATGACAACAATAAAACCACAGCTAAACAAGCCCACAGGATTCATTGGCTGTAACATAATTCCGAAATAGAAGGCGAGTCACGAATGCTGATGGAATTAATTATGGGGGATCGTGTGCCCGGAATCATTTTTTTTTAATTCTTTTTTTTTTCTTTCTTTTCTTTTGTCCGGAATGATGTTGACAAGAAGTTTGAATTTTGTACTGAAATGAAGGTTCGACCTCGATGCTCAGATATGTAGGTGTTGGGACACTTAATTCATTAAGTTGACAATTTATGATATAATTCTTTCGCAAATATATTAAGATGTGTTAATGTGTGTGTGTGTGTGTGTGTGTGCGTGTTTGTATACATGTATATTTATACATATAAATAGATAGATAGATACACACATATCACATAGACTACAATGGAAATGGAAAAGGAACATAATCAATGGCTGCCACAGATTAAGTAGAAATATTATAACCTGTGCCTGGAAGTAACCGTCTCTTTCTTATGTAGTGCTGACTGATAAATGTTACACCAGGAGTGTGAGAAGTCCTGTTTTGAGGAATAGAATAATGCAAATACTGTTTAGTAAGATTGTTTATAAATCTGTTTACATGGACAGGGAGATATATATTCAGTGCTACTGAGGATCTATTTATGGTCTGTGAACACTGGGAAGCAACCAGTTAGTGTTTAACTTATTTATTATTCAAAGACAGAGATATCTTTGCTGTTTTTTCATTGTGATGGAAAAGGATTATCTCAGTTTATTAATGGTATAAATGGGAGTGCTTTCTTTATCTAATGAAAGTATTACTGTGTCTTAGTTCATCTTGGAATCTTTAGGAATGAAATTACTCGAGTTTTTCATCTTTTCACATGAGCTTTTTTTTCTTTCTTTTTTCAATGATTTCCTAATTGTGTGTATTAACTGTACTCCATGTGATGTATGCATTTTGGGGAAATTAGGAATTACTACAAAAATATATTTACCTTAATTCTGTTTCTAGGACGTGTATACGAATGCACCAGAAAAATTTGCAGATTCCTTATTCAAATTGTGAAGATTATATATATATTTATATATATATGTATATATATACATATACATATATATATATATATATATATATATATATATATATATATATATATATATATATATATATACATATATATACATTTATATGTATTTGTATGTATGTATGTACACACACACACACACATACACACACATATATGTATACATATATATATATATATATATATATATATATATATATATATATATCTATTTATCTATCTATCTATATATATGTATGCATGCATGTATTTACACATAAATATAGACACACTTACGTGTGTGTGAATGAGCATAACTTTACGGTATTCGTTGCAAACACACTGATACAAAAACGTAAAAAGGCACAGTAAATGTCGATAGATATAAAAATAAGTAGATAAAGAGATATGGACAAGTAGATAGATATATCATATTGTATCAAGTGTATGATGTTTTTATGTGTGTTGCTTTTTACATGTATGCATGCGTATATGCCTCCATTTATGCCATGTACATACACCTACATACATAGGCATACACGCGTACAGTAAAGGACTACACGGGAAACGGGCAAACAGAAATCCTTCATTTGTCTCACTGTTACATTTATCTTCGGGGTTTAGCGGCGTTTTTCTAACAACTTCAGCCGAAAAAAGAATCTTGCAAGATATTGCACAACTTCTAGGGACGTCGTCGCAATTTTCTCAAGTATTGGCTTATTTTTCAAGAAAGAAGGAAAGAAAGAAAAGAGAACCAAAAAAAGAAAAGAAAAGTGAATAAAAGTCCTCCGGGAAGAAGAAGCAACAGAAAAGGTAGAGAGAGAAATTGAAATTAGAAGAACTGATTGAATGAATAGGAGGAT
>BOPN01003495.1:147500-152500 GCA_017312705.2 Penaeus japonicus | reverse complement strand
CTATCATTATCATCAACATTTTAATTATATCATCATTGTCATTGTTATAATTACTTTCATTATTTTTAATGTAGTGGATATCACTGAAAATTCTCAATTCTTTACGAGTTTTATCTTCCGGCAGTTTAAAGTCGACGGATTCCTCACGCCGCATTTGACATTCACGTCATCTATATGTCAGAACTTTTCCTTCCTGTGCACGAGACGAATATATCACGGTATTCCTAGTGCCCACTAGAAGATGTTAAGAGGTAAACCTGCCCTTGTTGTATCCCCTGAACCCCAGATACCCCGGGAATTGTAGATATAATATATATATATAAAATACCCAAACTTTTTTCGTTTTCATATATTTTTTACATGCTCAGCCTCTCTTAACCATGAATACCTATTTTTACCAAGAACCCTCCACTAATTCTAAGGCTACTCATTCCTTAAACCGGTCTGTCTAAGGAATTACTCTGATCTGAAGATTTTGATCCTTTAGATATGATTAAGTTATTGCTAAAAAAAATCTTTTTAAGCTGAACTTTTACATACATGTTTGCTCTTTTTATTTTTTACATTTTGTAGTTTTATGGATTATAACTTATTGCTACACAATAGTCGAGAGGATTTGTAAGAGTATTTTTACCAAAGAGTATGTATAAAGTAATTTTAAAGTACGTAAGATTTCCCCCTTGATTTTCCCTTCCTTGGTGACCTGGGTTCAAATAGACTGATCTCCTTGTGATCTTCTGATTCATCTTTCGCTTTGGTTCTACTGTGAGTTGTAGCCTGAAAGGTCGTGAGAAGGTAATTACAAGTGGCAATATGTTATCCGAGATGAGTATATAATCGAGTTTGATTGAACATTTAAATTGGTGCTCTCATTTTAATTGAATTTCCTTTTTTTCTAATTTTAGAAACCGTGGAATGGATTTATTCTTGCAAACTCAACTAAAGTCCCTATCCTTTAAACAAACAACCTTGTGAATCTGAATATTTTTTGTTTTAATACCAATCTATTGGCAAACTCAGATTACCTATATGAACATTGTAAGTTAAATTGAAATCCTTAACACGTGGTGAAATTCCCGGGCTCGTCTTCCGTGCTTAGGCTATGTTATCACCATTCTTTGTCTCGCTGTATACACCTTATTCACAACATACACTCCATCACGTAAACTGTCTTCCATCGCTCCTTTCCACGCTTCTTGTCACACACCTTTTTTATATTCCCACTGAAAAGCCTCGTTCCCGTACGTATTACACGGGGGGTGCTAGACAAATCTTTTGACTGTGTAGATCGAAAAACGTAGTGAAAATATAGATGTGAATACGGAATTACACTACATTATCATCATTATATTTATTGATGTTTTTTTATTATCATTATCATGGTCACTATTATCATTGTCATTATTATCATTATCATTGTTATTATTATCATTGTCATTATTATCATTATTATCATCATTATTATTATTATTATCATTATTATTATCATTATTATTGTTATTATTATCATTATCATTATTACTATTATTATTATTATTACTATTATCATGATTATTATTTTCATAATTATTATTATCTTTATCATTATTATTATCATTATCATTATTACTATTGTCATTATTATCATTATCATTATCTTTTATTTATTATCTATTATTATTTATTATCTATTATTATTTATTTTTTATTATTATTATCATCATTATCATTATCATTATCATCATCATTGTTAATATTATGATATTAATCATTGATATTATTATCATCATTATTTCTTTATTATTGGCATTGTTATCATCATCATTACTATTAACATTATCGTCAACATTATTATTGTAATTGCATCTATCATTATCATCATTATCAACTATCACTGTGACTATTACTATGATTATCATCATCCTTATATCAACCACAACTAGAATTAGAATCATCGTTTATATATATATTTTTTTGCTATCAATATCACTATTAACATTACTATCTTTGTTCTTACTTTCATTAGCATCATTCCTACTATCATCATTTTTATCAAGCTACTCCGATTTGTACATATTTTCTCTTACCTAAAATATGTCATTTTTTAAATTGTAGTGCTATAAGTATAATCAGTTTGGGGTAATTGATACTTTAAGTACTTGAACACGTTTCTCTATTTGTAAGTACACATGATTAATAACAGGATTTAATGTTGATGAGAGGATGTTTCCTATTCTGCTTCCCTTTATCATATCAGAGCGGGCTATAGTCAACGTGACCCTTCATTAGCATGATTGAATATGATTAGCTGTTAAACCTCCTAATGAACAGGTTAAGGATCGTGGCAATTATGCTGATTACCCAAAGTCTGAATTAAAGAGCATGTATTACCGGAATGTTTCTTTCGCTGGAAAGTGCAGGATGTTGAAAATTCTATTAATGATTATACATATATATATTTTTTTCAGTGACGATCCAACTTTGTGTTTGATAATCATGGCTATAAACCGAACATTAAAAAAAAAAGAAAAAAAAATACTTGCCGGAAATAGAGAAAGAAAAAAGAGAGAAAATATTCGTTCCTCTCTCATTTCTTTTCAATTTCTTTTCATTGATTAGAGTTTACGATTGATCGAGTCTTTTCAAGAAGTTTCGTCATCTCTTTCCGAACGAGACTTTAAAAAAAGAAGGGAAAAAAAGCAGGTTTTATTCTGCGAGAGAACCTTTTTTATAATACCTTTTTTTTCTCTTCTTTTCTGAATATTTCGAAGCCACTAATGACCAGACGACCGAACATGCGCGGTCCATCCGCTTCTTCATCCCTTTTTGATATTTGTAGTAATGAAGATAATGCAATAATAATTGTGAGGATGTTGTACTGATATGGTAATCTGCCTTGAAATAAGAAATAACAAGAGAAATAAGGCTAGGAACATTTATGATGATGATGATAATAATGATGATAGTAATGATAAGAATAATGATATTGATAATGATGATGATGGTGATGATAATAATGTTAAGGCTGGTAAGTCAGTAGGAGAATTGATGGGGAGAGCAGCTCGCCTGATCTGGCATCCTCACAATGCCGGAGCCAGAATCATGAGACAAAAATCAAAGTTTAGTCACGTGGCCTCATGTTAATATTGTCTTGAGGTGAAGGACAATTAGTGATTGTGATATTTATTACTCATTAAAATCGTTCTTCATGTTGCGATTGAGTTAATACTCGTTTGATATGTTACTTTTAATTCTTCATTCGGATATTTAGATAATTGCTATGATGATGATAATGATGACAAAATTAACAGTAATGATTATCATAATATAAATGTTAATAATGATAATACTAATGATAATCATTGTCATTATTAGTATTATCATTATAAACAATATTGTTATTATCATTATTGCATTCATGATTATTATCATTAATATTATCATTATTATCCTTATCATTATAATCATTATTATTATCATTACTATTATTATCATAATATTTTTTGTTGTTAATACTATCATCATCACCACGATGGTCATTATTATATTTACCATGATTATCAATATCTTTATCATTGTTATCATTACTATCAAAATATAATGGTCAATGTTATCACTGATATTGTTAAAACTATAATCATTATCATCGTTATCACTATTATGATAATGAATATTATCATCATTGTTATTATTGGTAACGTTATCATTATTACTATTACCGTTATTATCATATTTATTATTATTGTTATCATCATTGTTATCATTATCAATATCATTGTTTACCTCCTCATTATCATCATTAAATCATTATCATCATCAGCAACCTTCTTATTGTCACGGTTATAATGAAAATTAAGATAATGATAAGTAAAGAATAAAGAGACAGAAAACAACTAAATTGGGACATTTGACCTCCTGTTCCTGATCGATGTGCCGGTCATCCTCCCATCCATTAGGCCGCTTCGAACTACCATCCGAGGTCGTTTACTTGGGATTTCGAGATGGACTGCGCTACATTTCCTACAGGACACATATCCTATAAAAATAGCAGTTTTTAGAGCCGTGGCATATTTCATACAGAGATGTAGCATATCGCCTATACACAGCAGGTGTTATGTAGGAAATGTGCTGGGTAGGTTAGGTTAGGCTAGGTCAGGCAAGGCAAGGCAAGGCAAGGCTAGGTTAGGTTAGGTTAGGGTAGGTTAGCTCAAGTTAGGTTAGGTTATTTTAGATTTATGTTAGGTTAGGGTTACCCTACAGGGTAGGGTGACCCATTTTTTGTGTAGGAACTGTGCTGGATACTTATTTTTGTATGAGAAATATGTCCAAACGTCTCGAGACGGCCTCGGAATTGGGTCAGGTCAGGGAGGTCAGAGAGAGGATTGGCGGCAAGACGGACACAACTACTGACGGACGGAGAGAAGGAGTCAAAAGCCAGAGCAGCAGATGGATCGGCAACCTTCTTTGTAATCATTCTTCTTTTTTTTTACCGACTGCTTCAAAGACAAGTTACGTGCAAACCTGTGTGGTATTTGTCTTAAAAGAAAGAGGTCTAGATCATTTCCACCTGTGTTGATTGCACGATCCTTATTAAGCTTAGCCTCCACATGTCAAATGCATGCAAAAGAATTAAAAATTTGCTTCAAGTATAAATTCGTCTTATCCGTTTTACGTTTGATCTTCCCCCGCTACCAACATATGATTTTAAAAAGGGTACATCACTAATTTCCTGATATAGAATCGGCCTTTCAAGTATTATGATAATGAAAATAATGATCATGATTATTACCATCATCTTCATTATCATTAATACATTGATTGATATTATCATCAATATTTTATTGTCATTCCGTTATTACATTATCCTTTATTTATGTAAGTGTTACTTTTGTTGTTGTAATCATTGTAATTGATATTATTGTTGTTATCATTGTTAATTTCGTCATTGCTATTATCATTATCATTCTTGTTATTGTCATAGTTATTATCATCATTATTATTATCATCATTATAATATGTTA
>BOPN01003495.1:122500-127500 GCA_017312705.2 Penaeus japonicus | reverse complement strand
TCAGGATACCCAGTAAATCATTGATTTGTCCTGTATATCATTGTTAATATTTTACTCTTTTTATTACTATTATCTTTAATAAGAAATTATCCAACTACTTTCATATAACTAGATAACGATAAAAAAAATCTTGGAAACAAGGCAGATAAAACTGAAACTTCACATAAAAATATGGAAGTTGTGGTGGGGATTAGCGCGGAACAGTTGCCAACTAGGATTACAATCAAGGTGACATGGAACTACCTGTTTCTAACCACCTTGTATACGTGTGTGTGTGTGTGTGTATGTGTATGTGTGTGTGTGTGTGTGTGTGTGTGTGTGTGTGTGTGTGTGTGTGTGTGTGTGTGTGTGTGTGTTTTTGTGTATGTATGTATATATATATATATATATATATATATATATATATATATATATATATATATATATATATGTATATATATATATATATATATATATATATATATATATATATATGCATATATATATATATATATATATATATATATATATATATATATATATATATATATATATATATATATATATATATATATATATATATATATATATATATATATATATATATATATATATATATATATACATATATATATATGTGTGTGTGTGTGTGTGTGTGTGTGTGTGTGTGTGTGTGTGTGTGTGTGTGTGTGTATATGTATGTGTATGTGTATGTGTATGTGTATGTGTATGTGTATGTGTATGTATATGTATATGTATATGTATATGTATATGTATATGTATATGTATATGTATATGTATATGCATATGTATATGTATATGTATATGTATATGTATATGTATATGTATATATATATATATATATATATATATATATATATATGTATGTATGTATGTGTGTGTGTGTGTGTGTGTGTTTGTGTGTGTGTGTGTGTGTGTACGCGTGCGCGTACGTGTGTGGACACACACATATATATGTATATATACATACATATATTTACTAATATTCATAGCTTTAAAGCGTTACTGGCAACGATTCCTCTTTCACAGCTCTCTATTAACTGATCTATTTTTGACTCGCATACCATTACGTATGATTCATATCAACGTTAACGACACATCCATCAAATCTATACTTGAATTATTATTTCCAGTCAACGTTGAAAAATCACATACTTTTACAAGATTCACCTTTCCGTGTTTTATTTTTTTGTGATATAATATGAGATAAATGTTAGATACACTTTTTATCATACTACACACCATACATTACCATTTACTTACGATACACGACACGAACTGCCTCCCCGAATACACATGCAATGCAATAAACATTCAAAAACGCTCCACACGCAAACCACTCTCGTGCAGGACAAATACCACAGAATTCATTAGTCACCCCACCCTAACCCTACACCACTCGTCTGTTTAACTACATTTTCTGCACGTATCGCCTATTTGTTTGATATTGAGACCGTAGTTTAAGGGGAGTGATAAAAAAAAGTATTAGTGTATGATATTGGAAAGGGAGAGGAAGATGGTAAATAGAAGAAAGAGATAAAAAAGAAAGATTATTTGCATAACAGAGATTGTACATATTTCTTAGACTTCCGTGACCTCATCTTGGGATTGATTTTGACCATGCAAATATGTCCAACCCTGAGCTTGTCGATAAAAAGAAGGGAATACATCATCTCTAAATATTTTCTCAAACTTATATGATTCTGTCTATTGTACATGAAGGCACTGGAAACTGAAGCGGGATCAAATAGAATTATTCACCATACTATGCATATCTACATGCTTATCTACAACCTACCTTCTAATAATACATAAGTGATTCCATGCAAAATACCGTTGTCTTTTAACATGGGGAGAACACATGCAGGGCCTTAACCATACAACATACATTTGCGTAAAAATGATAGATTCGTCCTTGAATATGACAAATTTAAGGATTGTTCTAAAAAATCGCGTTCGATTCCAAGATTATCCTGCAATTTGTCTGGGTCTAGGACTTTTCTTAGAGATTTTTTTCTATGACTCGCGCTTCTGTCATATTTTGAAAATACTGCTGCAATAATAGAAAACACTATTGGGTAAAAAAAAAAAAAAAAAAAAAAAAAAAAATACCCCGTCGGCAAATTCACGTTACTTGTATCCACCATATTATTTGCATTTTTCCCATGTCCAGCTTAAAGGGAACAGCAGAAATAATTTCACTGGACTATTACTGTGTTGAAGGGGTGTGTATAGTGTATAAAAGAACCAATGAAGAGAAAATAAGGACACGAATAACATAGATTGACCAATGAAAGAAAAGTACTAAGAAGAGCTGAAAACCAGTGATCGAAAAGTAAGTCAATCTGTGAGCAGATCTGACATTAGGTGCATCGCTCGAATAATTCTTAGAAAGATCTCCCAAACATTTTTTTAGACACAATCTAGAACCAAAGGCTTCTCCAGTAAAGAGTAAGTAAATGAAAACTGAATTTAAAGCATTTTTTCACTGTTCCTTTTTATATACATATAAAGCATAAGACACCTAACACTCTATAAAAGTCAGTGGCGGCAGATTACGGTTTAATTATGGAATATCTAGTCTTAACTGATTAAAGTAAGAAATCATGGAGTAATAAGAGAAAATATCAACGATACCGAAGAAATACCGCAAATTGAGTTAAACTAATTATATAAAATGATGTAACGTGCTATTGGAGGGAAATACAGCCTGGTTAGGCTGGAAAAAATATATGGAATAATTATTCTAAGGTAAAATAAAATTAATTAAATAGTTTATAATTCTTGTCTTGGACTCATTACTTAAGATGATAGTAATATTAATCAAAAAGCGTTTCACTTGCATTCAAGACCAAGTTTTATATCTATAACACTGAGTGGGATGTGTAAATTTGATGATAGAATACGTTTTTCAAAGGTTTATTGTATTTTTTTCTTACTTTTTGAATTATAATCTAAATATTTTTATTAGTTTGCATAATACCGGTAATGATAAAAAAATATCAAAATTTTGATAAAAGTAATAGTGATGATGATTATGATGATGATGATGATGATCATCATCATCATCATGATTATCATGATGATGATAGCTATAGGAATAATGATAAGAATAATTTTGATGATGATGAGTAAGATGATAACGATATTTGTATTAAATAAAGCAAAGCAACAACAAGAATAGCAATGAATATTTATTACTATGATTTATCACAAAAAGTGGAAGACAGTTTGACATTCATATATAGTGTAAGAGTTGCATGATTTCTAGTGTGACTAAGGAGATTACTCATGTTTTACTCAAGTGTAAGTAATAATTCCTTCATCGATATAAACATCCACTCCTCAGGATCACCTGATTTTATATTAAATCTACGAACTGCTATTTTATGAATTGATATTTAGTTTAACTATTATTGTATTTATATTTGAATCTTCGAATTGTATTTATATTATTGTATATATATATATATATATATATATATATATATATATATATATATATGTATATATATATATATATATATATGTATATATATATATGTATATATATATATATAAAGAAACTGGACATCGCTACGGAGTTGTGATGAAGCCATGCAACAAAGAAATTATGCACCTCTAAGTAACTGTGTATTATGTCCAGCGAGTTAATTATGTATACATGGCTTTGTATTTGATTTTATCTTAACCATGTCTCTGCAGCAGGGACACCAAGGTTTATGGAGGTCATATTGATTCCAGAGATGACTACCATACAGACAAACACTGACCGGTGAATGATTGGATCGGGGATTGGTGCGATATTGCCAATGTTGATAATATTACCATGGCGTGAAAGCGTGGCCGAGCTGTTTTCCACCATTAACCTTTAAGATATATCTTTGTGGCATTGATATTTATATCTAGATATGAAGAAGATAAAAGCATGCATTTCGCGTACGATTAATAAATTGGAAAAATCTATTCACTTCCATTCTTTTCATACCTTAGTATCATTGTATTAAGAGCATAACAAGTGAGACATATTACAATTACATCATCCACACATAAGAAATCATTATAAGCAAGGCTCCCCATGTGCCTAGTGTATTGCCATCTATTTCATTAAGGATCAATACTCTGAGGGAATAGCAGAGGACTGACCAACATCTTTAGCTCACCATTACTCACTGTAAATACCCCTGACACCTCACCATCCCACAGGTTCTCAGAGTATGAAAAAGGCTTTATAATCCTCTCTGTCAATCATCATCTTCTCGATCGCCTTCAGTGGTAGTACAGTATCGTTCTAGCACTACTAGAAACTGAATAAGATTGATTGAGTCACCTGGGAATCGTAAATAAAGTAATGCTAACTAGTTTTTTTTTTTTGTATTGTTTTTTTTTTTTTTTTTTTTTCAGTGGTGCGTGATAAGTCGACGAGCCACAACATGGTTTTATTCTATTTCTAGTAATCGCTTTCTTACAGATTTATTGAATAATGTGTTCCAACATCCACTGCTTATCGTAGACGTTAACATATTACCTAATGATCAATAGAGGATTTCGATATCGCAAATGAGATAAGTGTTATTCAAGTCTCGTGAGGTTCGATGAAGCTGTCACCTCATCTTCAAGAATTGCTACCATGACGCTCTGACAAGATGGACATGGACAGATACTACCATCCATTTAGTTATATTCAGTCGATATTCCAAAATGTTCATACATTATTGCCATAGTTCTAAGAGCATATCAAGTCGGGCTTCATTACATCCTTCGCATATATGATGTATGATGTATTTAACCTTTCATCTGGAACGCTCATGCACGCTGTTGCATCCTATTTATGAAAAGCTTCGAATTTATCAATTGATAATTAATTCAGCATTATGCTTGGCGGTGTTCTTTCGCTTTGGAGACGAGGCCAGGCTTGCTGAGCATTACTCCCAGAATATATGATATTAATAGCACTTATTAGCATATGATATTAATGTTAACGATAACAACAATGATAA
>BOPN01003495.1:80000-90000 GCA_017312705.2 Penaeus japonicus | reverse complement strand
GTGTATGTTTAAATGAGGATATGAATGTAGTTGTCAAACCCTTTTTGAAAACTATTTTTGATAAAGTAAATACTAAAAGAGACGCCAAATGAATTCTATTCAAACCCCTACGTGTATCGAATTCCTAAATGATGGCTGATAAATAAAGCAAATGGGCCTTATCTAACCATGTCCTCGATGAAAGCAAATTAAATGAGGGTAGGATATAAAATGCAAGAAAATCAACTCCTATCAAAAATACAAATGAAGTCCTAGTCTTAGCCAATCTATTTTATATTTTCTAAACATTTTCCTTAGGGAACTTACTCTATATTTCCTTTGCAAAGACTTTAGGGACATTTTTGATGCTTTTGATGTTGTTATTTGCATATTGCTTTAGTGATGTTTTCTCCCAAAAAAGGACGAAAAGCTATTCACAGATCATTCCAGAAATCCTGAGAGAGTAGCTACTTTCAAGGTAAAAGAATCGGTGATAAAGGTCAGTATAGTGCCCAAAGAGATAATTCATTAGGGAGCAGTGGCGTGGGGCGTTGGTCGATGAGGTAATGCATAGGAAAGGCAGAAAAACAAGGTTCATCTCCGTGTTTCATCGACCTGTGTCAAGCTTTCGCTCTACCTGACCGTCATATGTTACAACATTTGGGATTCGTCCAGATGGGAACAGTAATAGATAAGAATAGTACTCTCTGAGCTTTGTAAGAAGGGAGAGAGAGAGAGAGAGAGAGAGAGAGAGAGAGAGAGAGAGAGAGAGAGAGAGAGAGAGAGAGAGAGAGAGAGAGAGAGAGAGAGAGAGAGAGAGAGAGAGAGAGAGAGAGAGAGAGAGAGAGAGAGAGAGAGAGAGAGAGAGAGAGAGAGAGAGAGAGAGAGAGAGAGAGAGAGAGAGAGAGAGAGAGAGAGAGAGAGAGAGAGAAAGGAAGAGAGAGAGAGAGAGAGAGAGAGAGAGAGAGAGAGAGAGAGAGAGAGAGAGAGAGAGAGAGAGAGAGAGAGAGAGACAGCTCACCGATGAGATACCTCGTCCCGGAGACATTACTAATTTGGGAATTTAATCTTTAACAAATTTAAAGAAATCATAAAACAATTGCAATGTTTATCAAGTACAAGTAACGTCCACATTTCGATGCTATTAGTTAAACATTACATCATCACAATTAGTAATGAATAAGCAGCCATTTTATTTTGTTTTCCATTTCCGGATTCAGTCATCTGCTTTTCGTATCTTTATGGTAATGAGCAATTCGGGTGATCTGGTTTGTCCCGGGATTTGATTGTGGTGGTGATGTGGTGGTAGCGGTGTGGGGGTTGTGGTGGAAGTGGTGTGGTGTGGTGGTATGGTGGAAGTAGTGTGGTGGTGGTATGGTAATGAAAGTGGTGTGGTGTGGTGGTATCAATATGACTACCAATAATTTTGCTTTATCATTGTTATGAATATCATTACTATTATCATCTTTGTTCTTCGTATCATTATGATCATCATCACCATCTTATTTATCTTCATCACTACCATCATGATCAATTTTATTAAGTAGTTTGACCACCATCACCATCTCACCACTCGAAATCTCCAGCAAATCAATAGATCTCGCCTAACCACGGATTAACGACACTAAGCTCGGATAATGTACAATAAATTCGATTAAGCGAAGCAATCACTCGCTCACGCTCACTTAAACCGCCCGAATGCAGATAGCTTCACTGATGTGTAATGATGTTCCTTCAGGATTGTGTGGCCGTAATTGAATAGCTTGCCTCGGGGGCGACTCATCCCTCTTGACTGCGCGGCCAATCACTGCTTGGCCAATTACGATTCTTCTTCTATTCAGCGGAGGATTCGAGTCGAGTTCGGAAATATAGCTTGATTGGGGTGTTTGTTTGCGGTGGAGATTTGCGGCGCTGGAGTACTGGCACGTGTGGGTGTTTGTGTGTGTTTGTGTGTGTGTGTGTTTGTGTTTGTGTGTGTGGGTGGGTGGGTGTAAAGTGTATGTATTTTTGTATATACGCATATATTGTATGGTTACCAAGGTGTAAAAGTTTATAAAATCAACCACAGCACTAGATCCAAGACTTGGGACCGCAGACTACTCCGATTGCTCACTCACCACACATGGGGGCAGACTAACGCGTGGAATAACCGTCTTTGTGACCTAGTTTACGTGACGTCAAACAGCTCGGAAGTCAGTGACTATGACCCTCTCAAGCATTTCCGCCGATCACCTGTTCGGTGGCCACTGCGACTGCCGACATTATCAACACTGAAATCTAAAAAAAATGGGAGATGTTCATAATATTTCTATCTGTAAACAAATAGAGTTGGTCATGATTCATACATGCAATTATCGATAGCAAAGAATAATATCCCGGAATAATTATTTATCTAATAATCATGCATATAATGAATAGATAATCACTGTGAAGACAACTGCGCATTTGCCACTGGCCTCTCCGTCCACTGGCGCCATGGAATACTAATAGAAATGTCTAAATTCCGTAGTTTACAGGAGAAGGTCCTACTTGATCTTCAGTGCATATTAGCGTGTTGTGTAGAAGCGCTGATATGTTTTATCTTTCTGATTACATAAATGTTATCATCTTTTAATACCATTCCATTCCGAAAAAAAGCTAGATTGAATTCATGTTTTTTGTTTTTTTTCCCCGGTGTCTTATTGTTTTCCTAGACGTCCTCCATTTCCAGGCCGCCGTGAGGAGACTTTATTTATGCTGTAGTTAAGGAAAGGAACAAAATCTGATTTTCCATTATCATCGTAAAATACACAAAGTTCACAGTCTCTTGGACTGATTTTTGGTATCTTTGTAGGTGTAAAGGATTATCAGGAATATGCATAAGTATATAACAAATCATCTATTTGTTTTATTTTACATCAAAATTGCAGGCAATACGTATACATATAACGCATAAATAAGATACTGGATAAATAAGATAACTGTCTAAAACTAGGTCATTTTAAATTGCTGCATTTTGTAGACAGATCACATGTTACCTGATCTTGTTAAATCTTAAGAAATAGTTAGCTTCCCTTATTTTATAACATTTAACCTTCCTTTCGATTTGAGGAGTTTCTATTAGTTTAGTCTAACTATACCTAACCTAAATTCAGTCATATTGTAAACAATGTGCACTTTCCAGTTGATTAATAAATTTATGGAAAGGTGTTAATGTTGTTTGACAAGATTTTCGCTTCTGAAGTATGTGGAAAAATACGTTTTTAATTCGTTTACACTTTGGTATGTATATACAATTATGTTTCACCATTATCACTCGTGAAATTTCCTAATTTTCTCTTTAACCCGAATTTAGTCTGTATCTAATTCCATGTTACGCGACTTGCACCGCAGGCTCAAGTTAAGGCATCCCACGCCACCACCAGCATCCGTGCAACGGGCCTCGTGAATCATGAGTACCGGGTCTGGCCAAACTTCCCCGCTCCGATCACATCAATACACAAGTAGGTCGCTCCATGTTTGTGGCCTCGGGGATAAAATGCCAATACCTTTACTGGGCCACAGGGCACGACACATAATGATTATGTCGCTCATGATCACCTTTTACTGATAAACTGTAGCTTTGACCCTTAAGTTTAGCAAAAGCTTAATATCCGAACTTGAACTCCCAGTGATGTAGTGTCACCATCCTCGATGGAGCCACCATAATGTTCAGACAGAGAGACTCCTTATTTTATAAGTCTAAAAGAGGAATAATTTGATAGTCACGGGCTAAGAATAAAACTTGTAACAGGTATCAAATCAAAGGATACAGACCTAGATCAAATTCATGCCTTGAAATATCTCGCAAGGACAGGCATATTCAATAAACTGAACAAAGAAACATACAAGATACGAGCGACAGCAATGGCTGGCGGAAAAAAAAGATCACCAGTGTTGAAAGGTTGTGTTTGAAAATAAAAGTTTTATATTCAAAAGCAATAAGAATAAAGCAGTGTTTTACAGATGGTGTAGCATGACCTGTTCGTGTGTGTGTGTGTGTGTGTGTGTGTGTGTGTGTGTGTGTGTGTGTGTCTGTGTCTGTGTGTGTGTGTGTAGGAATCTAGATTCAGACTCTACGGGCGCTTTTAGAACTTGATTGGGCTCTGGGATGAAGATTACCTGCATTTGTGTTTTGTCGACTATGATAAAGATTGCATACCTTGCAGTAATGAGTCTATTTCTGTTGCATGATATTGCAAGTGAAGGTATGGGATCCATGGATACGTGTGTTTTTACACACACATACAAACAAACACAAACACATCTACACACTCACACCTACACACACACACACACACATATATATATATATATATATATATATATATATATATATATATATATATATATATATAAATATTTGCACACACACAACCGCACACACCCGCGCGCACGCACGCACGCACACACACCACACACATATATATATAATTTTGGGGATATATATATTTTTTTTTTTTACAATACTACCATTATCATTATTGTTGTCGTTATTATAACATCAATATCTGTAACAACTGTAATGAATCTAAAAACGGATGATATCAAGCAAATCTACAAATGGACTCCTTGGTGACTAACGAAGCCAAATATTTGAAAAAAGGAGACTTATGGAACTAAATATTTGAAAAAGAGAGAGAGAGAGAGAGAGAGAGAGAGAGAGAGAGAGAGAGAGAGAGAGAGAGAGAGAGAGAGAGAGAAAACACCACAATGGGCAGACATTATTGTATATAGCCTTCCCTGCGTCATGTGGTTG
Organism: Penaeus japonicus; assembly: GCA_017312705.2. NCBI lineage: Eukaryota > Metazoa > Arthropoda > Malacostraca > Decapoda > Penaeidae > Penaeus > Penaeus japonicus. The sequence goes on along the minus strand of BOPN01003495.1, from coordinate 85,244 downwards.
GAATGAATACAACAACAATAGCCTTAACAGCAGAACAAATGTAATAGCGATAATTATCGTCATCTCTCCCATCACCATCGTGTTCGTTAGGCAATTTGTTGGCTTCATTTTGCTAATCAATTTTCATTTTCTATCCCGAAATATTTTCACGCTTGTTTTCCATATGTATATACATCATATTGTCAGGTTAATATTTTTCATATAACCCTGTACCCATTAATGGTTGTCAACGTTACCCTCAGAACATGTCAGTTTTCTCCGACTTCCGTGATTAACTGACATAATTGGAATGAGATTTTTCGTTCAGGTATATTATGTAAGTTCAATAATTTAAACAACTCTGACGTCGCTTTTAGACCCGTTATTAGCTTATTAGCTTTTTGATTTGTATTAGAGTCCGTAGGCTTCTACTACCGCTACAACTACGTTTATGTATGTGTGTGTGTGTGTGTATATATATATATATATAATAAAGGATTGTTTCTTTTTCATATACATTTGTTATAAACAAATACGTAAAATAAAGCGTCATTATGTACACACACACACACACACATATATATGTGTGTGTATGTGTGTATTTATACATATATATGCATATCTATAATATATATATATATATAAATATATATATATATATATATATATATATATATATATATATATATATATATATATATATATATATATATACATATATGGCTCTTTATTTTGTTTATAACAACGTTTCCGCTTTAACCTCTTGAGCCATTTCCAAACTAGAAAGAGCAATCTTCCTGTAGGAGCCACACCTAAATTTTTGAACTTTAAAGTTTACATTCATAGATTTCCTTCTACTGACCTCTATAAATCATTCCAATTTTAATTATTAAACTTTGAAATCAAACAGAAAATTAGAACAACGTAGTTAATAATAATAATAAAAAAACTATAATTGCGACTAATAACTTCAAAGAAAAAGTTAACCATTTTGATTTTTGGATCCTCCACATTAGATTATCTCGCCTTAATGATAACATAATCTCAAAAGCTTATACCTTTCACACCAAAAAACTTACTTTACTAGGTATCTCTCCATCTCACAAGGTAGACTAAAATAAAGTAGCCACTAATCTCTCAATTAGAGAACTGACCCCAGCAGAAATTAAAGTACAATCATTAGGCCTGAATTTTGCCTTTTCCAGCTTCAAAATCAATTTTGTTGACCATTTCTTTAGTTTTGAACGCTATTACAATGTTTCAAACATATCCCTATTGAAATAATAGATCTAAATTGGAATGACCTCCCAAAATTGATATCTAACATTGCCCATACTGCCTTTTTCGATCATATAATTTTTTTACACACACTCCCTAAACTACGACTTTCCCAACAGTGTTCGTTAGGCAATTTGTTGGCTTCATTTGCTAATCAATTTTCATTTTCTATCCCGAAATATTTTCACGCTTGTTTTCCATATGTATATACATCATATTGTCAGGATAATATTCATCTGCTTTCAAACCTTAAAAGACCTGAAAGCAGACCTGACAAAGGCAGAGGTTCTGTTATCTTTGATAAACAAAATTATATAAGCAAATAAAACCCTATTTTAAATGACTCCTTTAACTTTATTCAAATAACTGAAAACCCCTTTTACAGTAATATCTAGATCTGAAGATAATAGATTTCTAAGAACATTACTTAAAGATGGAATTATTACTAAAGAATTCTTCGGTAACCCCCCCCCCCCCCCCCCCGTTCTTCTCCAGGCGTATCATATGGTCTCCCAAAAGTACAAAAGAAAGACAATTCAGTCCGTCACATCCTATGCGCTCTAGGCACATTGAACTATAATTTTGCGAAATTTCTAGTCCCTATCTTAGAACCCTTGGCAAAATATGAGTACACAGTTAAGAACTTTTTTTATTTTCTTTCAGAATTAATTAATGTTAAACACAACAAATTCATCATGGCTAGCTTTGACATGGAATCTTTATTTACGAACATCTCTTTTAATGAAACTATCCAAATTATTGTTGAAGATTTGTTCTGTGATGGAACTAACGCTTTGATCTTTGACAAATCCCAGCTAACAAAATTATTAAACTTTACAGTTAAAGATTTCCCTTTTAAATTCAATGATATTTTTTATATGCAAATTGATGGTGTAGCTATGGGCTCACCACTTGGACCTACTTTTGCAAACGGTTTCTTATGCCATTAAGAGAAACTTTGGTTTGATGAATGCCCCCTTAATTATAAACCACTTTTTTAAAAACGGTATGTTGATGATACTATTTTACTTTCCCAAGATGACAAACACATCCCAATATTAATTTCACTGTTAAAATAGAAAAAGAAAAATGTCTCCCATTTTTGGACATCCTGTTATCTAGACAAGGAAATCAGATATCTACTTCCATTTTTGGTAAAGCCACGCTCACAGATCTGGGTAAAATTTCTTTTGTCTTTCATCCCTGAACAATTTAAATAAATATAAAATCCCTAGTCTTTAGAGGATGTAACTTTTCCTCAGACTAGCTTCAAATCCATAACGATTTAAAGTTTTTGCAAAATTTCATTCTCAATAACGGGTACGTCCTTACATACTTATATAAAGACCCTCAATCCCTTTCTCAATAGTAAGTTTCCAACACCAATCAAATGGAAAATGATAGAGAAAAAAATCCACTGTCACCCTACTATAATGGATTTCTTAGTTATAATATAAATCCTCTGGAAAATAAACTTAAACTCTTGTTCCCAAATATAATATTTAGTTTTATCTTTACAAATTCACAAAATATAGGATCAACGTTTAAACACAAGGAACCTCTACCTTCTTACTTGATCTCCAGTATTGTCTATCAATGTAAATGTACGCATTGTGATATACGTTACGTTGGGGAAACTCAACACAACCTTACTGTGAGGTTCGCTGAACATAAAGGCCCGCACAAGACGCGCTGTCTCGTCCCCCCTTTTCTCTGCTAGTAGGTCACATTCAGAACTGTTAAATCATCACTTTAAAACAAATACAACTTTGATCTCCCAATCTTGGAATCCCTTTACATTAAACATCTCTCTCCAGAACTCAATAGTAACAGGACATTTTTCCCTCTCACCTTCAAATAAGGTGGGGTTACATCTAATGCACCTTTACTATTACTATTAACACCCTCTCATACCTTATTGTAAGAAAAACTTTCTTAAGCAATTCTTCAATTTAAGTATTATGTCCTTAATTTATCGCTTTTTAGTCTTATATCACTTATTAATTCTAATTATTTATCAAATGCTTCACATACCTCAGACTCCATTTTATCACACCCAGAGCGTCTCTAACTTTAGCAGCGCACGCATCTCGATTTTAGGTATATTATTTTTGGATTTTTTACAGTACTTATAAGCTTCTACTTTTATTATTGGTAATATAATAGAAGTGATAATCCCCCTAGATTTTTTTCACATAATTTACTATTGTTCTCTGATGCCTTGTTCAAAAATTTCTTCGAAATAACTATCCTAACCGGCTGTCAACTGTCATGTCAATCTCCTATGCCTGGAAGTTTTAATTTTTTGGTGACTTTTATGACAAGTTTTAAATTAGCTTAACTGTCCCATTCTACTTTGAATCCCCTTCCCATGAATCTTTAGATGTATTATGTAACGCTTTAACAGTTCTTTCTTACTTTATCGATTTTTTTATTCATAGCCTTGAAAACCTCTCACGTTGTCTGTACTGTTGAAACTTGTCTTACCTCAATATGCTATTCATAACCTTATTTGGTGAAATATTGTGTTGGTCTTTGCCTTTATTCATACCTTTCAACTATATATAATCTTAATTTCTTTTCATTATTTGTATGCACTATATTAACTATATCCACAGTATAACAATGAAGAAATTGATAATGCTACACCAACGGGTCTTTGTCTCTCTCTCTCTGTAATCTTATGTCAAGGTGTTAACATGACGCAAGGATCGGGGCAAGAAGAGCAGAGGGACCAAGTACAGGACAGACGCGGTTTGGCGCTTCTTTTGTCAAGACCTTGTGCGTGCCCCTTGTGACCTGAATTACTCTATGCTGACTCAATGCATTGTGATCTGCCTGTGCTGAGTAGTGTAATGTGCTTGTTCCCCCTGTATTGTGCCCATGGGATGGTGTGGCGTGTGAAGAACTTGTGTAAATAAAGGAAAGACTAGTGTTATTGTGTGCCCTTCCTGACTCGTGGTGTTCTTGGCTGCTTTGGAGTTTTAGGTGCCTCTTGGACCTGTTCTGGGTTCACGACCCTGTGGTTAAGCACGCCGCCTGCCTAGCCTGCCTGGTGTTGGTGGCTGGTGTCAGGGGCGGGATTTGTGAAATTTAAACTGTAAGTCAACTGTAAGTCGTCCAAAGATGACGACAGTGAAGGAGAGGAGGATATGAATGAGACAGGCACGAGTGAGGTAAAGTCAATCCAGATGGACCTCTTCACTGCCATGCTGGCCGGTATGAAGGAGAAAATGGTACAGAGGGCTCATGAGCAGGCACAGAGCCAAATATTAATCATTATGTGTCAAGTTCTCATACGGTCCGATATTTGAATATTTTATTATAGTTTCCCCTATATTTTCTCGGAAATAAAGAAAACTTATATAAATAGTATCTTTAACATTTATTACTTGGTTGATGTATACCCTACTTATTATTTTTTCCAGATGGAGAGTCTAATAGATTTTCTTTTGTGAAGTGCGTGGCCAAGTTTTCTCCAAATGAGACCAGTGTGCGACGTCGCGTGCGGAGAAGGCGGACGAGGTTCAAGAGCAGATGTCCCAGCTAGCGGATTTAATGGGGTCTGTCTGGGGTCCTTGGCAGGGAGCCCCTAGACTTTGCAGCGTCGTGCCGGAGCAGGTGGCTGCTGCAGGAAGTTGGGGAGCCATCGGAATCGCTGCCTTGGTTACAGGTGGCGGCAGGCTCGGACGCGGTTTAAACCCGCCTCGTTGCCTCCCTCACGTCATCCCTCCCCTCCGGGCGTGTTAGCTCACGGTACATGTTCTCTACCCCGCAGCCCCTCGGTTTCCAGATATTCTGTGAGAAGCCAGTTGAGTACGACGGAAAGGTGGCCAATCTGGCATCTGCCCAGGGCTGGAGCCTGGTAGAGAAGGCACTGCAGCTGGTAATAGCGCTACGGGGCCCCGCGGTGGAAGTGTTGGGGCATCTGCCGCCGCCCCAACACGCCTCTTACACCAGCGTATCGGAGGCATTGCTACGCCGCTT
>BOPN01003495.1:57500-60000 GCA_017312705.2 Penaeus japonicus | reverse complement strand
ACCATCCAACATCTGGCCTGAGTAAAATCCATTCCTAGTTCGTGAGTACATTATACTATAGAATCACATATGTTATGTTTCCAGTGTTCATAAATCTAATCATGCAACCACACTGAATATCAGTCTGGGAAATTATTCGTAATGAAAGCCCAACACAAGATATGGCATCACCAACGGTCAAGGTCACACTAGGACGCTCAAACGGTTTAGGTACCAACTAGTAATTACCTCTCCGAATTGTTGCCAGATATATGTATACCATTACCTACTATATATATTTAAACAAATTATAATGCATGGGCACAATATAATTCACGTGCGTGTGTGTGTGCACGCGTGGACGTGGTTATGTATGGGTGCTGTGTGTATACATACGGGCGTATACATACGCTTGGATTATGTGCATAATTGCTTATTTGTATATATATGCGCGTCTACGCTGTGCATTCGTGGGCACAATCTATATATAGCAACGAATATAAGTGCGGGCACGGGAGCGCGCACAAACATGCAAACATGCATTTTTTTCGTAGGCCCTGTGCGTATGTATAAACAAATGTCCATTCTCACATGAGTAGACCGGAAGGTCGTGAGATAGATTGGGGGATACTAAGATCTCCTAATAACATGCGAGACTAACTCAAACGTGTTATTGGAGATTAATGGTAGCCTCCGGACTAAAATTACTCCCCCCACCATGCACAATTAAGGCCGACAGGTGGGGGTATCAGGCCACACCCCTCTTAAATATGATTTCCCAGTCAAGACAACGGCCTTCATTCCCCGGAAGCGAAGGAGCCCCTGGTCACGGCGGCGATCAGGATCGTTCTGGAGCAGAGGGTGCTAAAAATATCCGGTTAGACCCAGGCCACCTAAAGATGATGAATTTATGCACATACAATGTAAGGACCATGAGAAGAGAATCTGATCTTTTGACACTGCTTGAGGAACTTTCATTTATTAAATGGGATATTGTAGGACTTTCTGAAGTTAGGAGACTAGGCGAAGAGCAGAAATTACTAAATGATGGACACTTATTATATTGGCGAGGTAAACCCTTGGATAGCAAACAAGAATCAGGAGTAGGTTTCTTAGTTCACAAGCGACTCGAAAAGAATGTTAGGAAATTCTACAGTGTGAGTGAAAGAGAAATTTCTGTAATACTGAAACTAAACAACAGATCTAGCCTAAAAATTATCCAAGTGTACGCTCCTACCAGCAGTTATAGTGATGAGGAGATAGAGAGCTTCTACGAAGATGTGCAAGCAGCTACCGATAGAGCAAAAACCCATTTTATTGTGATTATGGGGGATTTTAATGCCAAGTTATTAATAAGGGAAGATGGAGAAACCTCGGTTGGGAAACATGGAATAGGCACCAGAAATGAGAGAGGGCAAAGGCTGATAGAATTCGCTGAAGCTCGATCCCTTAAAATTATGAATACATTCTTCGAAAAAAGACCCAGGAGGAAATGGACATGGAAATCACCATCCGGCATTAAAAACGAAATTGACTTCATAATCACCAATAGGCGCGACATTGTACAAGACGTAACCGTTATCAATAAAGTAAATATCGATAGCGACCATAGACTGGTCAGAAGTAGAGTAAAATTACAGCTAAGAAGGGAATGAAATAAACTCATACAGAAGCCTCTCGGTAATCTAATCAACATTAAGAATAACTGCGACGAAATTCAGTATCAACATCCGAAACAAATACTCAGCTCTCGAAGAAGAACTTGACATAGACCGAATGAATGACCAATTCAGTGAGATATTAACAGAAGCTGCACTTGAAATAGGGGGTAAAGACGAAAAAGAAAAGTTCAGTAAGCTTTCGGTGGAGACAAAGGAGCTTATGAAGCAGCGTAGGGACATGAAAATAACTTCAATCAGAGACAAGATAGAATCAGCAGAGCTGACTAAGACGATAAACAAGAAGAAAAGTTCAGTAAGCTTTCGGTGGAGACAAAGTAGCTTATGAAGCAGCGTAGGGACATGAAAATAACTTCAATCAGAGACAAGATAGAATCAGCAGAGCTGACTAAGACGATAAACAAGAAGAAAAAGGATGTACGCAAATTTGACATACGAAAAATAAATGAAGCTCTGCTTGCCGATACCAGCCTGAAGGCAACAAAGAGGAGGCTCGGAATAGGGAAAAACCAAATGTATGCAGTAAAGAAACCCAACGGAGAGGTGACATACAATAAAAATGAAATTATCAAAGAAATAGAAGACTTCTATCGCGACTTACACTACTCAAACGATCAACCACATACGGAGACAAACACAACAATTGGAGACGTTCCAAACATCACGATAGAGGAAGCAAATAGGGCACTTAAAAGCATGAAAAGAGGAAAAACACCAGGAGAAGATGGCATTTGTGAAGATCTTATTCAAGATGCAGAAGAGATTGCGGCAGTAAAACTGGCCAGTCTTTATAACAGATGTCTAAGCGTCGGTAAAACTCCGAAGGCCTGGAAAAACGCAAT
>BOPN01003495.1:42500-45000 GCA_017312705.2 Penaeus japonicus | reverse complement strand
AAAACATTTGCTAGTGCATTGTATGGCACGCATATACAGAATGCGTATCATTGTTGTTATCAGGATACTTTCATTATCATTATTATCATCATTGTTATTATTGTTATGGTCATTATTATTACCATTATTATTATCATCATTATTATCATCACTATCGTAATTATTATTATCATTATCATTATCATTATCACTATCATTATCACCACCACCATCATCATCATCATTATTATCATCATTATCTTTATCATTATTATCATCATTATTACCATTGTCATCATCATCATTATCATCATTATTTCTATTATCATTAATACTACCATTGTCATTATCATAATTGTTATCATTACTACTAATATTATCACCGTCTTTGACCCATTGGATACGGGTGTCTGGAGCGGGCCGACGGTAAAAAAAAAAAAAAAAAAAAAAAAACATACCGAGGCCCGAATGACATGAAGCGGGTATATCTTTGTCTTTTCCACATAGACTGTTTTCTATTAATGTTTTATACTCTCATACTAAGTTATATTTAGTAACTAATATTAGATATTATCATTATAACGACTTTAATTACCTAGTTTCAAATCCGAAGCACAGATGGCACCACCCTCTCCTGGCACCAGCGGGAGAGACGGCCTCGAATGGCACCCATCCACGATCTCTACCAAGCATTAACTTCAGAGAACGATGACGTAACAAGATGGCGACCTCCGGCTTTTAAGTACCGGCGATGCAGGATGTACAGGCAGAATGATAGGAGGAAAGTGAGCCAGACCATCATCAGCGGCTGCAATGTTGCCTTGTGCCAATGTGGATGGTCTGTGCTGTGGCAATCGGAGCCGGAAGCACAGGTCGCTTTCCTCTTCATTCTATATGTTTTTTTGTTGTTATTGTTCTTTCGTATTCGTTCACGAAACTGATTACAAAAACGGATAAAAAGGGAATTGTTTTTTTTCCGTGAATGTAAAAAGTATTGAACTGATATAGTTCTTTGATCAAAATTTTAGTCGATTATAAGATTGAGAAAGTCTGAGAGACGGCTTATGTAAGCCTCACAACAAAGTAAAACATAAAAAGTCAGTGACACAAAAAAAAATTGGCCTCCATTTTGTGGTTAAAATAAGAAAATGGAAGTCCCGTAGACAACAGGCAAGTAATATTATCATTGGCCTGTGTTTTTCATTCGTCTTATCTCATCTTTCTTCGCATCCATAAGCATACTTATTACCATTGCCATTACAATAATCACCATCATCAGTACTAATCATTATTATTATTATTATTATTATTATTATTATTTTAATCATCATATCCATTTACTATAATATCACTGTCATCGGAACGAGGAATTACGTTTTTATCTGTAGTATTTTTTTCTTTTTCAGATTCTTCATAAGAATTAACTAGACAAAAAATGATATCCTTTGCCGCTGTTATTAGATTGAGGAAAAATGTCCTCCATTAGTGTACAAAAGTATATGCACAATGTGATAAAGCAAGCACTGAAGATCTAGAATCATCAGTTGATGGGACATTCCGTGTGTGTGTGTGTGTGTGTGTGTGTGTGTGTGTGTGTGTGTGTGTGTGTGTGTGTGTGTGTGTGTTTGTGCGCATGGATGTATATACATTTGTTTGAATGCATATTATGTCCATATGTGTTTGTGTAACTTATATTTTGAGTAATCCTTGATGACCCCCCCCTCCAAAAAAAGAAAAACAAATAATAGATAAATAAAAACAATATTACTGTAATCAATATATATTGATATAGCGGTAAAAATAATAGTGCTACAATTACTATTACTGTAGGAAACTTATTACTACTATTTATAACAATAACAATCATGATATTACTAAATATACTATCATTATTATTTTAATCATCATATTAATTTACTATAATATCACTGTCTTCAGTACGTATTTCTTCAACAATGAATAATCTTATTATCCGTGGTATTTTTCTCTTGCATCTTAATAAGATTTAACGAGACAAAAAGTTATATCCTCTGCTGTCGGTTTGTTATTAGACTGAGGAAAAATGTCCTCTGTTAGTGAACAAAAGGATCTGTTCAGTGTGATAAAGCAAGCGATGAAGATCTATATGACAGAAGTGTATAAGACTCTCTCTCTCTCTCTCTCTCTCTCTCTCTTTCTCTCTCTCTCTTTGTCTTTGTCTCTCTCTCTCTCTCTCTCTCTCTCTTTTCTCTCTCTTTTTCTGTCTGTCTCTCACGCTCTCTCTCTTTCTCTCTCTCTCTCTTTTCACTCTCTTTCTCTGTCTGTCTCTCACTCTCTCTCTCTTTCTCTCTCTCTGTCTTTTCTCTCTCTTTCTCTGTCTGTCTCTCACTCTCTCTCTCTTTCTCTCTCTCTGTCTTTTCTCTCTCTTTCTCTGTCTGTCTCTCACGCTCTCTCTCTTTCTCTCTCTCTCTCTTTTCACTTCTTTTCTCTGTCTGTCTCTCACTCTCTCTCTCTGTCTCTGCCTCTCTCTCTCTCTCTCTCT
>BOPN01003495.1:35000-37500 GCA_017312705.2 Penaeus japonicus | reverse complement strand
CACGCACACACACACACACACACACACACGAAGGAATAGCCAAGAGACGACAGCCGCATTAGAAACTATAACCTGGTCATCAGCAATTCCAGACTCAAGAGCGTCCTACAGCAGGAAGCAAGCAGGGAAGAGAGAGAGAGAGAGAGAGAGAGAGAGAGAGAGAGAGAGAGAGAGAGAGAGAGAGAGAGAGAGAGAGAGAGAGAGAGAGAGAGAGAGAGAGAGCAAAAATAAAGAAGAAGAAAGAAAAGAAAAGAAGAGAGTGCCGTACACCTTCAACCTGAGCGCACTCGGCACCATGGTATTGTTCCAAGCACCGGCTATTGTTTGCTTGCATAAAGCCATCCTTTAAGGCAAGAGTAGTGATGTTAGCAATTCGAGTCAACTTTTCCCCTGTAGACGTTCCCTTTCAGCTGCTGCGACGAGATTAGTTCGTTCTAATGCCTGGAAGAGAAAGTTGGTGGAAAGGACAGAAAGTTGGTGGAAAAGAGCCTTGATAAAAAGAGTTCTTTGAGGAGAAAAAACGGTTTAAGGAAAGGAGAATTGGTAAATAGTTGATAGAAAAAAAAAAAAAAGATTCAGCAAACAGAAAGTTGATTTAAAATGAAATTTTACTAGATCATGAAAGTTGTTGGGAAAAGATAGTGCTAAAGATAATTCATTGAAAGTTTCTAGAAGAGGGATATTGTTTTTAAAATGCGTCAATTAGTTGTAAGAAAAAAAGAGTTACTTAAGATTTGATGAAGAGAGAAGCTGCTGGATTAAGCAATTTACTAGAGAGTTGATGGATAATTACTACAAGAAGAAGGAAGTTGCGTATAAAAGAAAATTGAGAGTTGAAATAAAGAAGGAAAGAGAAAGGAAAGGAAGGTTTGTTATAAAAAGATTAATGATCCGAGAGGTGGGATGAGGTCCTGACATTTTGATTTTTTCAATCCAAAGTGTGTATATGAAATTTATACCTGCTTGAGGTTGTAAAATCAAAACGTCAGTAACAGACATTGTTTTATAAAATTATCGATGTGTTTCCACATATTCTTTTCCTTATCTGTTAGAATAAAAAACGCTTGTAAATGAAAGTGGCTAGAAAGAAAAAAGTTCCAAGAAAGAAGAAAGCCCCCCCCCCTAAAAAAAAAAAAAAAAAAAAAAAAAGTTGCATTGAGTTAACGGAAAGAAAGCTGTCAGAAAGTTGAAAAAAAAAAGTATGTGAAAGAGTAGAAGCAGCGAGCTGGTTCTGTCCTTATCAATTAACTTATATCAGGTTGAATTCTTTTCGTATAGGTTTAGATATGGAGGAATTTCAATGAGAGAACTTGACTTGACATTACTTTGTTATTTATTTCTGCAGTAAGAACGGAGGGGGTCTGTAAGTTAATTACTTATGTACGATATAGATCTGCATACAATATTGACACTTGTATTAAACATACAAGATGCGTAGGTAATCACTATATTATAATATCTTACCAGTGATGCAACATTATGTTATTGACACACTGAGTAACTAACACTGTCCAATTTTACCCATTCCTTAAATCATAGTGTAGACCAACGGAAATTATAAGAATTGCATTTATAGCAACCGTTCCACTCAATTTCTTTTCGCGATATAATTTCAGATATTTGGTAGATATACTATCAAATGTATAGACATACACAAAAATAAGCTAACACGTGATCACTTACTCTCAAATGAGGGTCGACGTTATTTAGGTTTTACGTTTCTAATAAATGTTATTGAGAATCTCTATATTCTTATATATATATATATATATGTGTGTGTGTGTGTGTGTGTGTGTGTGTGTGTGTGTGTGTGTGTGTGTGTGTGTGTGTGTGTGTGTGTGTGTGTGTAAATCCATGTGCTTGTGTTATGTGTATTTACATATATCAAATCCTTACTATGGTTTTTCTCCGCCCTCATGTCGAGGCGGACACGTACCTGCCGTCAGGCACTGGGCGCCACGGTCCCCGGCAGTGCAATCGCCGCCCTGGTCGGGGTTGATCGGCAGCATGTTGTTCCCCGACGTCTTGAGGAGGCCGTTGCGGCCCGTGCGCAGCGCGCGCTGTTCCTCCAGCGTGGAGCCGTACACGTTGGAGCCGTCGATCCAGTGCGTGAGCTGGTTGAGCTGAGGGCGAGGCGGGCGGTGAGGAGGGGCGGGCGGGTGGCGGGAGAGAGAGGCAAGGTTGGCAAAATAGGACGATCATAACATTAATATTTCTTGTATTCAAATACTAGGGGACTAGGTTAAGGGTGACAAGAATTCTAATCAAAAGGATTTCAGCTTGGTAGAGATGTCAACCAGACAAGGATTTGATTAAGAACAGGAATTTACTCCAGTTGGGATTTCAGGGAGCTTAGGATTTAGGGATCTGATCTTTTCCGTGAAAGTATTTTCACAATGCCCTGTCATCCACGGAAACAACATGTTGATTATGAATCTTATTCCTCTATCAAACCGTCCTGCTTTTGCCTGGCGTTTTAGTATCATTAAAACAGGTGACA
>BOPN01003495.1:20000-25000 GCA_017312705.2 Penaeus japonicus | reverse complement strand
ATCTCTTCTTTACGTTTTGCATTTCTGTGAAGCATCAATATATATTATTAGGTACAGGAAAATCTACGTTCCTTTAATGCTCATTCTTCTCTATAAAACACAATTACTGCATATTCAGGTTTTATTCATAATATTCCGGCAAGTTTTGTCCATTTTACGTCAAGGAGTCCCCTCCACCTCCAACTTTACTACTCAGCGTTGCCAATTTGTAAATCGCCAGTTTCGACTTCTGTATCCGAAACACAAGCCTCCTTCGCGTATTGACACCCATTTTGAATACAGGAGGTGAAACTGTTGCCTTACATTGAAGAATAAACCGAGAGTGAATTCTACAGTGCCGTATCAGTCGTTCTTTTATTGGCTCAACCACTGCATTTGCTTCGCGAATAGAGGCGGCAACAGTCTTTAAAGTGGATGGTACTGTACATAGTGATAATCACGGTGGCCACAATAACAATAGAAACACAATAATAAGGTGATGGCTCTCGCGGTGACGGTTAATAAACTATTTTATCATATTAGCGCTGAATTCTTTTTTTTAACGGAGACAGAATGAGTAATGACTTAATATAGGCTTACTAATAAAAGCTGGTAAAGAAATCTTCACATAAAAGAAATGAACTGTAAATGACCTTATGTAAGAAACTAGTTAATGTATAAATGTACTTAAAAAACAACAACCTATCAACGCATAGTATTCAAATAAAGCTTTTATGAGAACTCACTGGATACGAGAACAATAAACCGAATGAATCAAAGGGTAGACGTAAATTTCCCTGTCGAATTGAATATCACAAAAATTCACCGAAACACTGAAGAAAAAATAGCATGCTTTCATGGGAAATTCAGCCCATGTCAGATTGAAATAAGGTATATGAAACGAATGATGAAATAAAGAATAGATGGGGGGAGTATATCTAAATACAACACGCAGTGCATAACACAAAATCCTTCAATCAAAAAATGTATGGATCAAGGGTGATGAACTTATAACAGGATTTGATTATAACGATGCAGTATGAATAACCTTTGTCAACAGTGATGTACTATGACAATTTATACGACCTTGTGCGTGACTTCACCTCGAACCACGAGGAATTAACAATTGGCGATAATCTCCACTGGTCTTTGAAGCAAGGTAGTATTAACAACAGCGAGATAGAAAGATACAACGCTGAATTAAAGAATATCGTTAATGTATTTCCCAAAAAGAACCTGAGGCTGGAAAAACACAGTCGGGTATTTATATCCGGAATACCGTAATTGTAGTGCGGTACGCAGAGACAGAAAAAAATATTGGTTTGATGGAAAATGTTCATACTGATGCAGGAGTGTGCTGTATATGCAATGACTATTTGTGAAGAATAACATACTCTATAGAATTCTGAAATGGGAAGGATTTCTTTCAACAGAATAAAAACAAAATAAGATTACATATCTTTACATATATCATATATCTCTATCTCTATCTATCTATCTATCTATCTATCTATATATATATACATATACATATACATATACATACATACATACATACATACACACACACACACACACACACACACACACACACATATACATATACATATACATATACATACATACATACATACATACACACACACACACACACACACACACACACACACACACACACACACATATATATATATATATATATATATATATATATATATATATATATATAATCGAGAGTGAGAGTGTAGATATTTCCATGCCCTGGACAGATTTTACCGCAAATGTAAAGAGAGCTCAAGTCGATGTGGCCAAATGATCAGCTATTCTAACCGCGTGTCTCATAAGGACATTGGCAACGCAAGGGAAATATTTTAATACAACAGAGACAAGCGAATTTGCGAACATAACTGGTGACCAGATAAGAGTGAGTTAAGAAAAAAAAATAAAATAAAATACATATATACATATTATCAACTGGCCTACTGATCTGAATCGAAAATCTTACAATGAAGAGTTAGAGTTTGCAACTGAATCGCTGGCTTGCCATTGTTGCAACACCGAGGAGATAGCTAGCTGCTGACTCAGCATACTCGGAGCGGGCGTGGCCTGAAAACACGCGGGCGGAGAGGAGGCGGGCGAGACTGAAGGCTAACGAGCAGGACGACCTTGTAATCGCTGGTGAGGGGGTTGATCTCGGCTCCGACGCTGTGAGTACGGAGAATGCACTTCATTTGCATGATGACGGACATGTTAGGGAGAAGCACAGCGGAGACTCGGAGAAGCGTTTCCATGGCCTTGCAATGGCCCTAAAACGTGGAAGATCGTAACGGCTCACTAAGTAGACCAGGAACATCAGTATTAGCAAGCCTAGTCTAGTGCACGGAGCCGAAAGAGGGGCTAGAGAGAAGGCTATACTAAGAGAACCCGTCCCTCAGTAGTAATAAACAGCTTGTTTGGGAGTATTTGATTCATATTGATGTTAGTGTAACTAAGAAAGGTAAAATACTTACTTTTATCCCCCAATGACGATCCAATAAAGTCAAGAACGAGCAAAAATAAATATCAAAGGTGGTTATATCCCATTTACGATATAAGACAAGGATACGTTCCTTGCTGTTATTTCTTACCCAAACTTCTGATATACTCTTCATTATTTCAAAGACCGGCAAGTTTTATGGTGATCTTGTACATAATTAGTTGGTGATATATTCTTTGTGAGTTGTAATCCGTCACTGTAGAGAGAGATGGAATACGGGAAAGTAATGCTAAATAAATGACAGTTATTATTCAAGTCAGTTATTATTCAAATATTTTCCAGTTATCGAACACCTAACCATCTCTAAAAGGAAACAATGGGCGACCAAAATCAGCGTCTCTGACTCTCGTACAAACAGTGGTTTTCCCTTAAAACGCCCCCAATTTATCAAAGATGTGTTGTGCAACTTGGCCCATTCTTTCAAGCGCGCAGCCGGGCTCTTACTCTATAAATCTCACTGATTATAAGCTTCTCTGTTTCTTCGGCGAGGAGAAGTTAAAGCTCTGGAAGTCAAGGAAAAGTAGTTTTAAAAAAGTTATTGTTGATAATAAATGTCTTTCCGATGGAATAACTTCTCGAGAGATTTATTTCGGAAATAGGAACAGGGTAAAGTCGACCCTGGTACTTTCTATTTGTCTTTTCTTTTTCTCTTTTCCTCTGCTGTGGCCTCAAAAATGTGTAATGGATTGGTAGGGTTATTTTTGGAGTTTCATTGATATATCATTGGATGGGTTGGGATCATTAAAAAAAAGAATATGTATTTGCTGGTCTGGTTGTCAGGAGGGATTAATGTCAAGTAAAAGTGAAAAAAAAAAATCGCAGGACAGGTTACTAAGAAGAGAAAGAAAAAGAAAAAAGCGACTTGCAAAAATAATACAAAACGATAATAATATCTTATCGACTTATTAGATAAATTCTACCAGACTGGTTGGGTGTTGTAATTACGATTGAAAACACCTAGCTAAAGAAATTAATCATACGATTAATCCCAAATCTAAAGATAAATCCTAAGCAAATAGAATTAAAAAAAATAATAATAATAAAAAAAATAAACATAATACCAAAAAATCTCTTCCGAATCACAACTGTAGTAATGTGACGTTGAGGTTAAAGGCTGCTGTTATTAGTAATGGTAACCGTTATGAGTGAGAGGGAGAGGCAAACGACCTACATGACAGTTATGTAGATGAGTGTGATTGTTTTCAAAGCTCTGCCTGAAAACACAATAAATTCTACGGTTTACGGATTTGCAGTGACACAGATTTCATATTCAGAAATTATTTATGTGTGTCCGTACATGCCTATATGGTATAGCGTGTGTAAATGATGTGTATAAAAGTTTCTGTGTGTGTGTGTGTGTGTGTGTGTGTGTGTGTGTGTGTGTGTGTGTGTGTGTGTGTGTGTGTGTGTGTGTGTGTGTGTGTGTGTGTGTGTGTGTGTGTGTGTGTGTGTGTGTATGTATATGTTTATGTATATATATATATATATATATATATATATATATATATATATATATATATATATATATATATATATATATATATATATATATATATATATATATATATATACATATATATGTATATATATATATATATATATATATATATATATATATATATATATAATATATATATTATATATATATATATATATATATATATATATATATATATATATATATATGTATATATATATGTATGTATGTATGTGTGTGTGTGCGTGTGTGTGTGTTTGTATGTGTATGTGTATATATATATATATATATATATATATATATATATATATATATATATATATATATATATATATATATATATATATAAACATACAAACATATATAAGCAATTACTCCTGTTCTTCAGTACCACCGAAATATCCGATGGAAAAAGGCGAAGCGAAGAGGCGACGGGGTCGGCGGCCGACAGCGGCTTCCGAGGCAAGAATCGATAACCTGATTTACTGACTTCAGCGAAGGACGTCATGCGGAAGGTCATCTCTCCGAGATAGAAGGGGAATTTGTTCTCCAGCAGAAAAGTCTTTTTTTTCCGCGATTCTGAATATAAGAGCGAATATAAGAATGTTCTAGTTAGTTAGTAAGAGTAGGATTGCTAATTGTTGGTCGAAATATTGATTTGAGTATGAAGTCCCCAACATTTTGTACATTATCTGATCTCCGGTATTGTATACCACTATGCCGTCTATTGTAAACTGAAAAATGTAGTTAGATTTATCCTTACAGTCAATAAAAATTAGAAAAAGAAAATCACAGACACAAACACACACACACATTATTTTTTCTTTCAAAAAAAAAAATAAATAAATAATAATAAATAAAAAAATAAAAAAATAAAGAATCAGTTTACCATTCATTCAGTTTTTCATTTGTCATGCAATTTAAACTTTCTGTCGGAGGCCGTCGAACTTGAAGTGCCATGGGCCCCTAAGGTCCAAATCCGGCCCTGGTTGCAGTTAAATAAGGGGA
>BOPN01003494.1:120000-122500 GCA_017312705.2 Penaeus japonicus | reverse complement strand
AGGGAACGAGAGAGAGAGAGCGAGAAAGAGAGAAAGAGAGAGAGAGGAGAGAGAGAAGGCAGAGAGAGAGAGAGCGAGAAAGAGAGAAGGAGGAGAGAGAGAAGACAGAGAGAGAGAGAGAGAGAGAGAGCGAGAAAGAGACAAAAAGAGAGAGAAGAGAAAGGGAAAGTGAGAGGAAATATTCATCTAAAATAGATCATAGGTCTAACACTAGCGAATGGATAATTGAGTACTCTCAGGTCATTGAAACGGTTTTAACGGAAATTAAAAAAAGCTTTTCACGAAGGAATCTTTCGTGTGATAACGGGATTTCCATAGCTAGCGCGGTTTCAGATAAGCGGGTAATTAAATCGGCTACTGCAGTTGTCGAGAAAAAATAAGTGGCTGGTGTTGATAGAAATTTCTTCTCTTTTCTGTCTATTTTTGTTCTCTCTCTCTCTACTCTACTCTCTACCATCACACATTCTTTCTCTATATCTATTTAACTATTTCTCTCTCTATCTCATTCTCTCTCTCTCTCTTTCTCTCTCTTTCTCTCATTCTCTCATTCTCTCTCTATCTCTCTCTCTCTCTCTTTCCCATTCTCTCTCTCTCTCTCTCTCTCTCTCTCTCTCTCTCTCTCTCTCTCTCTCTCTCTCTCTCTCTCTCTCTCTCTCTCTCTCTCTCTCTCTCTCTCATCTACTTATCTATCTATTTATCTGTCTGTGTCTGTTTCCCTGCCTAGATGTGTGAGTGTTCGTGCATAGGGCATAAAAGAATAAATTTCTACATAAGAGATCCCTGGAATCAATATCCTAGCATTCGTCATAGGATGTCACTCCAACTTGCTACATGTGAAAAATGTTGATATTAACTTTATTAAATTGAAACCATATATCACACGAGTATTTTGATAGAGGATATGACATATAGAAAAATCGGACAGTAAAATGCTTCGACTGTAGATTGAGCCATACATTCATATGCACATATATTCGTCTAATATTCTTTTTTTCTATTTTTTAATAGTTATACTATTATCTTCATTACCATTGATAAAGAGATAATTCAATAGATATTTGTATTATAATCGTTTTGATTCCTCTATGACTACCCCCTTTTTTCTATGTCTATTTAATGTTGACATATCGTAAAAAAAAAATCAACAAAAATATAAAGTCAATTGTATTAATTTTATCCCAGTTAATACATAATTACCATAATTTTGTTCAGGAAGCAAATCGAAATCATTAAGATTATTAGAGAATTATCTGATCACTGTTAGAATTATCCCATTGATACTTTGAGGAGAACAACACTATCGGTGACAATCAATGGGTTATGAGAGAGTGGAGGCTCACGAGGCAAGGGTGATGATTAGGATGTGGTGGTGATGGAGGAGGGTGGTGGTGGTGATGAGGATTAGAGGCAGTGGTGATGATTAGGATGTGGTGGTGATGGAGGAGGGTGGTGGTGGTGATGAGGATTAGAGGCAGTGGTGATGATTAGGATGTGGAGGGGAAGGAGGAGGGTGGTGGTGGTGATGAGGATTAGAGGCAATTGTAGGATGGACATGGTGGTGGTGATTGTGAGGATGAGAAGGGATTGTAGGATGGTGGTGGTGATTGTGAGGATGAGAAAGAATTGTAGGATGGTGGCGGTGAGGATGAGAAAGAATTGTTGGATGGTGGTGGTGAGGATGAGAAGGAATTGTAGGATGGTGGTGGTGGTGAGGATGATGATGAATTGTAGGATGGTGGTGGTGAGGATGATAACGAGTTGCAGGATGGTGATGATGGTGGTGGTGGTTGATGATAAAGATGAGAGGGAATTGTAAAAAGATGATGAAAATAACAATGAAAGGGATGGTAGTGTTAGTGATGATGATGAAAATAAAAATGAATTCTAGGATGGTGATGATTAAGATGATGGTGATGGTGTTGATCACGATGCGGAGGAGATTGAGGATGATGATGGAGATGAGAAGTAATTGTAGAATGGTGATAATGATGATAGTTGTGGTGGGGATGATGGGTACGAGAAGGAATCATAGGATTGGGATGATGATGATGGAAATGGTGATTGTGATGATAATCATAAAGATGCGGAGGAATTATACAATGGTGATGATGGTGATAATGAAAATGATGATTTTAATGTCATGATTATGAAAAGGAGGAAGAGAAGAAAGATATGATAATACTATTAGAAGTGATAATAGTGTTGCTAAAGATAACAATGACACTAGAATAGTACTTCTACAGATAATAATGATGAGAATAATGATAACAGTGATGATAATGATGATGATAACAATAATGATAACGATGATAAAACAATCTAACCCAAACTGAGCCATTACAAATGGTGGCATATTTACCGTTAGGAGAAAGTGGATTGCTGTGTTTCTATGTTGCACTATGAATGATAATTCTATCTATTGACGGATGTGGTGATTGCACTTGTAATAACTCTATCCATCATAATATTCACCAAAATATGTTTAATAACTTAAGATCCT